>JACXGI010005135.1:0-11738 GCA_016801175.1 Esox masquinongy | reverse complement strand
TAGGAAACACCATACGTGAAAAACACGTTCTTCCAGCCTCCCTGATCATCAACTTGAGACCAACTAAGAGAGAATTACACAGCATTGAGACAGAGAACCGGTCATTATGAAATCTTTCCTAACCTGTCGCGCCATGTCCTCCAAGTGTTTCTCCTGTAGTTCTCTCTGGACACGCTTCCCAACATCCTCCACTGCTCGGCATCGAGCCACATCTGCCTCCTGCTGCAGCTGGAGCCTCTGTTCCCTGAGTCTGTAGGAGGAATATTAGAGTTATTAGTAGTATTACAATAAGTAGTAGTATTAGTAGAGTTATTAGTAGTATTACGATAAGTAGTAGTATTAATAGAGTTATTATTAGTATTACAATAAGTAGTAGTATTAGTAGAGTTATTAGTAGTATTACAATAAGTAGTAGTAGTAATAGAGTATTTAGTAGTTGGTAATATTAGTAGTAGTATTAGTAGAGTTATTAGTAGTATTACAATAAGTAGTAGTATTAATAGAGTTATTAGTAGTTGGTAATATTAGCAGTAGTATGGTAGAGTTATTAGTAGTATTACAATAAGTAGTAGTATTAGTAGAGTTATTAATAGTATTACGATAAGTAGTAGTATTAATAGAGTTATTATTAGTATTACAATAAGTAGTAGTATTAGTAGAGTTATTAGTAGCATTACAATAAGTAGTAGTAGTAATAGAGTATTTAGTAGTTGGTAATATTAGTAGTAGTATTAGTAGAGTTATTAGTAGTATTACAATAAGTACTAGTATTAATAGAGTTATTAGTAGTTGGTAATATTAGCAGTAGTATAGTAGAGTTATTAGTAGTATTACAATAAGTAGTAGTATTAGTAGAGTTATTAGTAGTTGGTAATATTAGTAGTAGTATTAGTAGAGTTATTAGTATCAGTAGAGTTATTAGTATTAGTGCTATTAGTAGTAGTATTAGAACTGAATAGCGGTTTGGTTACTGGTTTCAGTCATAGACGCACTCATATCCGCAAATAATTGCACAGTTCAGAGTTCATAGATTTTACAGAAACAAAATGTGTCACGCTATTTTGCCAGTCCATCTGCAGATGCTTCATGGAGGTTCAGGATAAGGTATAATAGACCATCAGGATAAATACCTGGCCTCCAGCTCCTCCCTACTGCAGACCAGGCCAGCCTTGGGCTCCCCAGGGCTGAGTGTCTGACATGCCTTCTCCTCAGGTCTGAGTGTCTGACATGCCTTCTCCTCCTCAGGGCTGAGTGTCTGACATGCCTTCTCCTCCTCAGGGCTGAGTGTCTGACATGCCTTCTCCTCCTCAGGGCCGAGTGTCTGACATGCCTTCTCCTCCTCAGGGTTGGATGTCTGGGAGGAGGAGTCCTTGGTGTTGGTGGCTCTCTGTCTCCTGGGTCCTGCGACGGCTTCTTCCAACCTCAGAGCCCAAGACCTCTCCACCTGCCCAGGGCAAACCAGAGACGCATCCCTTTACAGTT
Source organism: Esox masquinongy (assembly GCA_016801175.1). Taxonomy (NCBI): domain Eukaryota; kingdom Metazoa; phylum Chordata; class Actinopteri; order Esociformes; family Esocidae; genus Esox; species Esox masquinongy. Next base: position 10,256 of record JACXGI010005135.1, on the reverse strand, counting down.
CAGTCGTTCAGCTCGTTTCATTTTTTTACACAGCAGTCACCTTGGGAATCGAAACCCACAACCCTGGCATTGCAAGCGCCACGCTCTACCAACTGTGTCATAATGGGTCATTTATCCGGCAGTCAAGGAAACCGTTTTGGTTTAGGAGTGAAAATTGAATGCAGGTTATACAGTAAAAAATCCTGATTAATATCACAGGGGTAGACCGCCAGATCAATTGGTGGCAGCACTGATATGAGAGCTGTGCAGGATCCCTTACCTTCTCCTTTTCCTTCCTCCAGTTGGACCCTGCCACAGCCAGCTGGGTTTGGACTAGACATTCCAGTTCCGCGTCCTTCTCCTTGGCCCACTGGGCTCGGAGCTGGGCGACCGCCACCTGGTTCTCGGCCTCCAGGTCAGCCCTCAGCTTCTCCAAGGCAGCTCTGCTCTCCTCTCTCGTCTTCAGCTGACGAGAGACAGAATCAAGTGCCAATGAAAGCCAAGGCCGTTCAAACATTTCCCCAGACGTGTTGGGTGATTTTATAACCACTCTTTATGTAGTATATTCAAATCTGCGTTATGGGCCTAGCCTCTTCCTAGCCAACACTCAACAGGCATTGGAGAGCTGAGGACCAAGACATCGCCGTTTTGACGGACGCCTCTTCACACTGCCGCGTGCTTGGAGGAGACTAGCACTCTCTGGCCAACAATCACGACCGAACAAGGAGTCGCTAGAGCGCAACGAGACAAGGCAGCCTTGTCCGACACCCTACCCCGGCTCCAGATCTGTTTGTGCTGTCTTGCCAACTGTTATAGCAGTTGGCAAGACAGCACAAATAGGTCCGGAGCCAGGCTATAGTGCCTCAATATAATAAGAGCATCGTACCTCATTCTCCCTCCTTTTCTCCTCCTCCACTTCTGTGGCCCGCAGGTTTTCCTCCAGTCGGTCTTTCTCCTTGCAGACGGAGATGTAACACTCCTGCACGGCCAGCATCTCCTCATTCACCTCGGTCACCTTGGCTCTGCGGAGAGGAGACGAACGGCACGTTAGGTCACACCCGGAAGCGTGTTTACGGATATGTCAAGGGGCCAAGCCATCGACAGGGCCGGGCCCTTCCGGACGGAGTTACGCCGGGCCACTTACTGCAGCAACTGGAGGTGTTGCTGGTGTTCTGCCGTGAGGTGCTCCACCTGCGCCGTGTGCTCCCGAGCCAGGTCAGAGCGGACCCGGTTCACCACGTCATCCCTGAACTGCTGCTGGGTCCGCTCGTGCCTGGACAGGAGGGGCAAATGCCATGCCAGAACACAGATTATACTGGTTTCATACACAACCGGTTAACCCTTCTCAACACGCCGCAAACTTCTCAGCAATAAAGCACCACAGTGGATGGTGATATATGGCCAGTGTACCAGATCACAAGGCTGTATCTGGGCATTTTGCATGACGAGAGCCTTGTAACAATTACTTGCGCCAATTGACTTGTTTTCAAAACGACAACGTTTTCTGTTGATCAAAGGAGATTCTGTATTTTAAGCTGCACTTTCGTATGCAACAAAAACACTTTCGGGTGAATAAGTGTGGTGAAACACTATCATTTCAACTAATACTGTAGATATATAATAGACATTTTCTTACAGTTTCTCATAAAAACAGATAAGATTGCAGAGGACGTTCCCTCCCTTTATTTGACACTAACTCAGATGTTAATAACACTACATAATGTTCTATTTAATCACGTTAATAATAACATATAATGTCCAGTTTAAATACATGTTAATACCATATAATGTCCAGTTTAATCACATGTTAATAACACTAAAATGTTCAGTTTAATCACATGTTAATAATACCATATAATGTCCAGTTTAATCACATGTTAATAACACTATAAAATGTTCAGCTTAATCACATGTTAATAATACCATATAATGTCCAGTTTAATCACATGTTAATAACACTATAAAATGTTCAGTTTAATCACATGAACTGACCTCTCTGCAGCCTCCTGCTTCTCCTGGTCCAGCTCCTGAATCATCTCCCTCATCTTTGTGCACAGCTCCAAGTTGGCAGCCTTCACTTTCTCCTCGCTCTGCTTCAGCTCAGCGTTCCTCTTCTCTAAGATCTGGGGTGGGGGGCAGATACAGAAAACACCATGGGAATGTTGAGGAATCATGTAACGAGACTTCCTTTCAACAGATGGCTTCCTCGCTCTTGAAATACGTGGGGCTTGTTATGAGCTTAGTTTGACTCAGTGATGTGAAAAGGCTAAGACCAATGTTTCTTAAACTAAGAGTTGGGACCCAAAGTTGGCACAGGCCAAGTGAAAGGTAGATTGCAAATAATGACAAATACATAATTCCTTCCTAATTACAGGGAGGTTTTAGGGTCACGGTCAATTTCTCAATTGGTTCCCAAAAAGCTTAAGAACTTAGAAACCAAGTTCAGAAAACAACCTCAACATGTTCTTGCAGACGCTGCCGGTCCTCCTCTAGTTTGGAGAGCTCATTCTGTGATGCTGGATTCCCCAAAGGGGTTTCTGCTGTGGTGATGGTCTTGGCCTGGTCCAGCTGAGTCTGTAGCTGGCCCACCTGAAGGTGTCAGCACCAGTGAAAATGTAATAAAAATACATTTTGGTAAAAGGGTGAGGATCAGTTGTGTACATACAAATAGGGTATACATAAAAAGCAGAAATACATTTTAATTCAACCATGAAATAACCTTGAGGTTAGTCGTGGAATTCCTCACCTGTCCTTGTGCTTCTCTCAACTCCTCCTGCAGCAGGCCGATCCTCTGTCTCTTCCCCTTCAGACTGGCCAAACAGCGCTGGAGCTCGGCCCTTAGCTCCCTCACTGCCCAATCATCCTTCTCCCCGGACCGCTGGGGGTTGGCCTCAGACACCTCCACCAGTGGAGTACTGATGAATTAAACAAAATAAATGATAAGACGGCCGGCAGACATTTGTTGTGCCCTTGAGTACGGCACTTAAACCTAATTGTAACACTACAGTAAATCACTCTGAATGAGAATATCTTCCAAAAACATAAAACTTTAGCAGATGTTTTGATCCAAAGTGAGTAAAAACACACATGAATGCATTTGATTCATGTGGCCCCGGGTATCAGCATTATAAACAGGTTGGGGTCAATTCCATTTCAATTTTTCATTTAGATTTCTTCCTGATTTTACTAAATTAAAATAGATTGAACCCCTGTCCAAGCTGAAGATTAAACCAAGAAGATACCAAGAAGTTCAAACACGACCTATACACATCTGAGGGCGTAACATCCAGTTGTTTCATTGTATTCGGTACCTGTGAAGTCGGCCATTTTTCCAGTTGGACCTCTTGATCCCAAGGTCTACGTAAGAGTCAGACAGTTGGTTTTCCCAGCTGCAGTTATCGGTTTTCCTCTCTAGAGAGATGACTCCATGTTTCACTGCTGACTCATACAGACAGATCTGCTCCTTCAGGTCGGACAGTTCCTCCTAAGAAGTTAATGAAAAGAAAATGTTGATACATTTACATTTTGTTATCCATAGGGAATTACAAAACTGTGCCTTCAACTACATAAAAATGCTAAATAATCACAGAATAAACAACTTTACAAATACTGCATGTATATTTATAATCATTTCTTTTAATTAACACAATATAATTATGTACCTTCGGTATCGTTCTAGACCAACATATACACCCAGCTGTTCTGTACATTTCTGGCGCATCAAAGTTAGTATACGAAGACAAACAAAATTAGCAAAACCTGCAAGGCCCGGTTCATGTTGTCGGTCATGGTCTTGGCTGAGAGGGTCTGCTGTAGTTTGACCTGCAGCTGCCCCATCTCCTGCACTGAACCTACAATGCACCAGGAAGAGCTCAATTAGCAGGGCATAGACGTTAGCGGGACAATGATAAAGCACTTCTCACAGTGATGACCTCACTCACAAACAAAAACCCACCGGTCTGAAGCAGGCCGGCACACCGCCGCTGGCTGTCCTCCAGGCACTGTGTGAGAGTGTTGACCACGCCCGCCCTCTCCACCTGCTCCTCCTCTCGCTGCCTCTCCTGCTGCTTCAGCTGAGCCTGCAGACGCTCAACCACCTCCGCCTGGGAAAACAGCAGTATAGTAATGGTACAGCCCAGGGACGGGTCGGGACAAGTGTACAGCCCAGGGACGGGTCGGGACAAGGGTACAGCCCAGGGACGGGTCGGGACAAGGGTACAGCCCAGGGACGGGACAAGGGTACAGCCCAGGGACGGGACAAGGGTACAGCCCAGGGACGGGACAAGGGTACAGCCCAGGGACGGGACAAGGGTACAGCCCAGGGACGGGACTAGCCAACCAAACAAAACAGTAGCAGCGCTGGCTAAGACTTCCTGTTCACGGCCCGACGACAACGAGGAACCAACCCATTCGTGTCCTGACCTGTTCATCCAGGGCCCGGTTGGCGGCGTCCAGCCTCTGCTGCAGGACCAACAGCTTGGCATCGTGCTGCTCGCGGACCACCGTGAGGTCCCGGTCGTGTTGCTCTCTGACGCGCGCCAGGCTCTCCGACCGACACAGCTCAGCCATCTGCTGCTGCAGGCTGTCTACCGCTGCCTCCGCCGCTCGCTGTTTCTTCACATTCTGCAGGCAGGCAGACACATGGCTAAATGAGTACTAGCGTTCCGCAGGCTGATTCCCAGCTATCCTCTCCAAATACTCCCCGTCTTGGACCGTGGCATGAGTTCAAAACGGGTCTGAGGATTTTCACTATTACGTGTATTACAAGTGGTGGGTTACTGTCATAGCTATGGAGGCCACAACTGACAAACCATGACATCAGCATTATAATCTAAACCACCTTCTGAGTCCATACAGTGTCGCTAGGAGCCTTGTGAGACGCACTTCATGTACTGGATTGTCATTATTTTCATTTAGTTTACGTTCCCTTGGGCTTGTTATTCCACCCAATCCAAAATACCATGGCCCTCATTCATGAAATGTACGATCAAATTAGATCTTAAAATGAAGATCATTTCACAGACAGAGCTGGTACTCATCAGTATTATCTTTGTCGTATCCTTACGATCAAATCCATGTCTGGTCGGAGACCATGCAAACCAACATCAAAAAATAAGATCATGCTTGATTCTCAGTAAGACCATCATTATCATGAAAAACAACAATCGTAACAGCCTCAGTGACAACACCCACAATTATAGGTAATATAAAATAAGATGACAAAGAATATAACACAAACATACCACAATATTAAATATTGTATTACTACCGTAGGCTATTATTGTATTATTTTTTCACATTTTTTATTTCACTTTATTCTGCATTTTCTTATTTCTGTTGTTCATGCGTTTGTAAGGTTTGAAATGCCTTTGTGTATGTAATGCGCTAGATAAATAAACTTGCTTTGCCTTACTTTTCCTAAGTCACTCAGGCCGTATCGACATACTTGGAGATCATAAATGGTCATTATAAATTTGTTGGCTTGCATCTAAATTGGCTAACAGGTCTTAAACTGACTAGTGGAAAGATAAATAAACCAGTGGTTCTAGGTTGAGCAGTTACCCAAACAATGGCAGAGATTTTTCTTTTAAAGGACTTTGGCTCTGGGCTGAGACATGAATGTTCCGTAACTGCGCTGATTTTGTCATTGACAATGACGAATGGTTAATTAGCCGTTTCAGGCTATAATTTATGTTCAAATCTGTCAATTCATAGGTTGCTGATCACCACATCCGCATAAATTACGGGTGCGTCATATGTAAATAATGACAGGTGCAGCGCGTTCTCGCGTCCACAGCTTTATCCGATTTATCAATCTGCGATGACATTACGTTCATTTCAACCAGGTGCGTCAGTTTTGTGAATCACACTTAGAGATGATAGTTAGTCTCCCAACGTTGGAGTCTGAAATCTTTTCTGAGATGGTTTCATGAATCAGGCCCAATATGCTGTCAATAATAGGTAACGACATTGCAAGAAATTAAAGATGGGGTGGCAGTGTTGAATTCACGAGAAGCCCATCCGAGGAAAACCGAAAGGAGCAACACCATAATGGTCTAATCTGACAGTACAGAATTAAACAACCCAACTGCATTCAAACTTTTACATACATCAGAGTCAACAACTTGAACGGGCCAGAACCCCACCTCGTGATCCCGGTCATTCAGATCCTGAACCTGCAGCTCCAGAGACTTGACGCTGGCCTGAAGCTGCACCTCTCTCTCCTGGGCGTCCTCCAGCATCCGGCCGGACTCCTTCAGACTCACCCCCAGGCCTTCCTTCTCATCTGTCAGAGGAATAACACATCCATCATGGGCTGGTTACAATACTCTGGAGGACACACCTTGAAAAATCCCTGCGAGCTAAAACCCAGAATGCAACTAGTTTAAGGTGTTTATACCCCACCTTAAACTAGTTGCATTCTGCCCAGGAAATAAACCAAACTTGTCCAGGAAATAAACCAAACTTGCAGGGGTTTCTTTTATCCCCAACTCTGGTACCAATTATAAAGTCTGTCAATGGAGTGACTGTAGCCTTTGAGCTGACAAACACATCCAGCTACCTTTCACAATGGCAAACTGATGCTCCAGGTATCTCACGCTGCGTCTTGAGTCCTCCAGTTTCCTCTCTAGGTCTTCGATCTGTCTCAGCTGGGCCTTGTTCAGGATCTGAATCTGGGCTAGCTGCTGACTATCGGCCGTCTCTGAAACACATGACGAAACACTTCAGTGAAGCTGGTGCCCGAGTTCACTGCAGAACTAGGATATGGTTCACCTATCAGAAGATGATTGTGTGACCAACCGGGGTTTACCCAGTTATAAATCAGCACTCCTACTGAGAGACTGAACACAGGCCCTCCTCCTTGCCAACTAGTATCAAAGTAAGACAGGGTCAGTGCCGCTATGAAAATAGAATCAACTTATTTTGTAACTTATGCCCTGATTCAGCGCAGCAACTCCCAAAGAACTCAGGACAGTCAAGGTTGAGATCCGGTGCATTAATTCCGAAGCTCATCCAATGTCGTTCTTACCTTGCTGATGGCTAAATCAGCTAATCTTCACGCGGCCCAAAAAACCCATACGGTGTGGGACCCCTCGGCTAACATGCGAAGGGCATTGTGTGTTGTTGTGACGCAGCTAATTGTGAGGCAGTGATTTCACTGACCGTTCAGGGGACCCTTGAATCCAATAATTCATGTGACTCTCACAACACTGTCACAAGACCTTGAACACATAGCCACAAGACATTGTGAAGAGGCTCACTCTGTGCCGAGTCCAGGAATTCCCTCTGCAGCTGATCGTAGTTGCCATCTTGGTGCTGGAGGGGGACCTCGGAGTTGAACATCTTGGCCTGGCTGTCAAGCTGGTATGGGTTGTAACTGGCCTTGTAATGGTCACCGGATGCTTCACCGGTGAATTTCTGCCGGAGCACAACACATAACCGCAATAAAACAACAGAACAACAAGAGCAACAACAGTATGAAAAGATAATAATGAGCACAAATTAGAAATGGCATTCATTGCCTGTTACAGTATGTATCTTAATTGAGCTTGTTTATAGAAAAGTAGTTACTATACAACAATGCAAGTAAAATTACCAGACAGTAATTAGCAATACAATGCCTATTTCCTCAGCATGTCACGAAACACTTCGTTCACCTGGAAATGTTTTCTGGGGATGTTTTGAGCACCAGCGTGGCTCTGCACGTCCCTCAGCACCCCTGTCCTCTGTTGGTATTCCGCCCCAGGGACAGCACTTCCATGTGGGTACGGCTCATCTGCATACCCGTCCTCCGCTGACAAATCACGGTCGTTGGCTAAAGACTGCTCCGTGCTCACGCCGGTGTAGGCGAAACCCTCATCAGGGTCGAATTGCTGGTAGTCCTGTTACAAGTAGATGTTGTTTTAACCAACAAGATGCAACCAGATTTGAATGAATGAATGTATGTATGTATGTATATGCATATATACATACACACTTTTCTTGATCACTAAACCTATTTTGACCACCAACCAGGTGGCTCACAACGAACAACCGGGGACTAGTTTCCCTGGACAAACAGTAGTCCCGGACCGAACAAACACTTTCAATGGACAACCTCCTTTGAATATGCTCCTGGTTTTCTATTCAGCCTCCTGGTTTTCTATTCAGCTTTTCCGATATATAAATCATGCGACGTGCCTGCTGGTACTCCTGTTCTGGCTGGTCCCAGGTTTGGGCAAGAGGATAACCCTGTTGAGGGTTACCGGCATGGCCGTTTATCTGCCCGGCAACAGTCTCACTCTCATATGGGTACTCGTCATGGTAGGACGCGTTGTCAAAGTCTTCCTCGTAGTGCTACACAGAGATAAGAAGATCACATTATTTCTCTAAAAGTATACTTGCCCCAAAGAAAATGCAGTATAAAACTGAAACGCTTCTCGGAAAACCTAGAAAATACAATCAACATTTATATGTTAGCTAATATTACATTTATTTTTACGTTAAGGCCGAGAAATGCATTCGAAACATGACGTTTATCGAACAGAGGCTAGAAATCTTACTCACCTCTTCGTGTGAGGCTGGCGTTTGGTGATCTGACCATTCAGTTAGCGGTTGGTTCCACAAGGGCTGTTGTCTGAGAGATCAGTACAAAACAACTTTACCACCTCTCAAGTCCTACTAACTCACAACACTTGTCTGAGCAATCCACCACTGAGAAGTGTGAAATTAATTACATTCTTGACCAATGTCCAACAGAAAGGTGGGTTCTACACCATGCCATGACAACAGGTTGAAACACAAACTGACAGTAACAGGATAATAAGACTAAGTGATTAGTTGTGTATGTGCCAAGACTTAAAGGGTGTGTGTGTGTGTTGGGCTAGAGGATGATATAGTGGAGAACACCAAGACAACACCCACAGCTTGGGTACAAATCCTACCCCACCACATCAGCAGGCGTCCTATTCCCAAACAGATTTCTCCCTTGCTGCTTCCTTCACCTGCCCGTGTTTATGAGTTACTGATTTTAGGATTTTGATTCATGGCAGTGATGTCTATGATCTCTTTTTATTAGTTACTGATAACCGTTCCATGTTGCCCATTTGTAATTTTGAAATAACAACTTGCTGCTAACCATCTTGGCCGGGACACTCTAGAGAAAGTGATTAATGTCCACGAGTCTTTCCTGGTTAAATAAAGGTTAAATAACAAACTTTTAAAATTTCACCACCACCTGTGAATGAAAACAAAATAAAGTTAAACTATGCCCACCTGTTGCGTGCGTCTGTCTGGTTGCAGGGAGAGTCCAGCTCTGGGGAGGAGCAGTCCCGGCTGTCCTCCAGCATGTCATCAGGGAGGTCTGTCAGCAGCTTGTGGAGCTAATGGAGAAGAAACGGAAAAACACACACCAGCACACAGCCGTGACTCACCGCCCTCTCGTTACCTAGGTAACAGCTACACAGTGACAATAGCCCTCGGGGCAGGGGGGGTAACCGTCCGTGTCCAGTCCTTCACAACATTTTTCAGGAGTTAATCAGCAACTCAGACAGAAAGAGAGAAGGGGAATGGACACAAATCCCCTATAAAAGACTGAGGGCTTGGTTATCTTTCCACCCAGATCCATTTCAGACTTGGCTAAAACAAAACAGCCACGGACAACAGAGTAATGTGACGCGCCCTGGCGAGATTAGTCTCCCTGACAGCCATTGACATACGTGCTCTAACCTGAAGAGAGCAGCTACAGGGAGCCCACAGTGAAGAACAGGTCTGCTTCTAAAATGAATCTTATTCCTCACAGTTAATTACTAACCCTGGACGAAAGCAGTAACCACACAGGGATCGGGGTGAGAAGACACTGGAGATAAGTACGAGAAAAAAAAAGGAAAAAAAAGCAGAGACATCTACTCACTTCCCAAAGGGACTGTTGGATGTTCCGCACATCCTCCACTGTTCCCTCAACCATGGGACCCATGATAACCCCGATCACAGCCGGACTCATGTCCTGGTCACTCGGTAAAAAATTAAAGGGCGCCCGAAAAAAGGATTTCACCTACCCACGTCCCCCTCACTCACTTATCAGCAGAACCGAACGAACACTGCCTTAACTGCCGAGCCACATAATTCCAGTCGCGTCTCACAGAGGCTCATTTGTTTTGACTGAAACGTTCAGAAATGTACCGAGAGCAAAGCACGTTTTAGACTACTAGGCTGGCCTTGTGTGTTTAAGTTCCAGATAAGCTCGCTCTATTGTCTGTTCACACACACACACACACACACACACACACACACACACA
>JACXGI010005134.1:0-48904 GCA_016801175.1 Esox masquinongy | reverse complement strand
ATGGTCTGTGTTCTGATCACTGTAAACCTGAAGACCAGAAGAGACCAGGCTTCCCTGAAGACCATCAGGACTGCAGACCAGACACAGAGACAGAGAAGCAGCAGAGTGGAAGAGGAGAGAGAAGAGATTGATGAAGAGAAATGAAAGTGAGAAAGCAGTTGTGAGAGATGATAAAGAGGGAGAGAGGAAAGATAGGAGTGAGTAGAGACATGAGATAAATCTGAAAGTTTGAAAGTTTATCAATAAGTAGGTCCACTGAGACCTGACGTGTTAAAGAATGAGGGAAAGTTATGTATAAGAGCATATTGCCACATAAAATATGGATACTTTATTTTCAAGTAATAATATTCCTTACTCACTTCTTGAAATTCATAAACTGTTATATTTGTGTTACTAGAGTTTCTGTCAGTTGTAATATGATGTACGCGCTACTAGAGTTTCTGTCAGTTGTAGTATGATGTAGAGTGTTACTAGAGTTTCTGTCAGTTGTAGTATGATGTACAGTGACACTAGAGTTTCTGTCAGTTGTAGTATGATGTACAGTGATGCTAGAATTTCTGTCAGTTGTAGTATGATGTACAGTGATACTAAAGTTTCTGTCAGTTGTCATATGATGTACAGTGTTACTAGAGTTTCTGTCAGTTGTAGTATGATGATTCTCACCAGCTTCACCACACTGACACTCCAGACAACAGATCCACCATCAAAACAGTACTTTTCTTTTTCTGTATGCTTGTATAGGTCTACGTTATAAGGGGCATGTTAAAAATTACATTTACATTTAATTTTCTCTAAATACTTAGACTTAATCATTACATTCTGCATCATGTTAAAGTAGTTATGTATGTTGAAATAATTTGTTGGATTAAATATAATTGCATTACAATGTTTGGTATTGTTGTCTGTCTTTCCTTATTTCTGTGTCATTTAATTTAATAACAGCAAAATGGGAAGTGCTGTTACTGGAAGAAAGAGACAGACAAACCACTAAGGACATTCTTATGATTTTATCTGGTTTATATGGTGCCTGTGTGTCAGTGGCTGACTTACGGATTTTTTAATATTAAGCAGGGGGCAGGAGAAACACTGGGAGCTTTTATCCTCAGACTACGGGAGGCCTTCCAGAGGTGGAAAAGAGGAGAGCCTAGTGGGTCAGCCCAAGAAGATTCCACACTCCGTAACCATCTTCTCCTGAGCCTTCACTTTGGCCCTCTAAAAAAGGAACTACAGTGTGGAAGGAGCAAACCCGTGCCGAGCTGTTACAATTGGTCTCTGAGCTGGGGAAGACTCTGAGTGAGGAATTACGGGAACAACGGCAGATATACTTCTGTGGGAATGCCATCGAGCCCTGGTGACTTGCCAGTCTCAAAAGATTTGATAGCCTCCAGGAGTTCCTCTACTGTTATTTTTTCCTTAACCTGTTGCTTTTGTATATGAGTTTGTTAGCTCTCACATGGATGCACTGAGCAGGCTAGATACTGAGCCATGGGGAGCAGAAAAGAACTGTCAAAAGACCTGCTTAACAAGGTAATGGAACTTTTTAAAGATGGAAAAGGATATAAAAAGATATCCAAAGCCTTGCAAATGCCAGTCAGTACTGTTCAATAATTTATTAAGAAGTGGAAAATTCAGGGATCTCTTGATTCCAAGCCAAGGTCAGGTAGACCAAGGAAGATTTCAGCCCAAACTGCCAGAAGAATTGTTCGGAATCCAAAGAAAAACCCACAGGTAACCTCAGGAGAAATACAGGCTGCTCTGGAAAAAGACAGTGTGGTTGTTTCAAAGAGCACAATGCGACGATACTTAAACAAAAATGGGCTGCATGTTCGAGTTGCCAGAAAGAAGCCTTTACTGTGCCAATGCCACAAAAAAAAGCCCAATTACAATATGCCAGAGAACACCTTGTCACGCCTCACAGCTTCTGGCACACCGTAATTTGGAGTGACGAGACCAATTTGGAGTGAGACTTTATGGTCACAACCATGTGACCTTTATGGTCACAACCATGTGTGTGAGCTCTTAAGGCACGGCAAATCTTGTGAAAATTGATGGAAAGATGATTGCAGCATGTTATTAGAAAATACTGGCAGATAATTTGCATTCTTCTGCATGAAAGCTGCGTATGGGATGCTCTTGGACTTTCCAGCATGACAATGACCCTAAGCAAAAGGCCAAGTTGACACTCCAGCGGTTACAGCAGAAAAAGGTGAAGGTTCTGGAGCGGCCATCACAGTCTCCTGACCTTAATATTATCGAGCCACTCTGGGGAGATCCATATGAATTAGAGATCTACAAACAAGTGTGTTGTGTTCCTTTACCACCTTTCTGAAAGGTACACCTCTGATATTTTCCAAATTCATAATCTTGAATTTATTTTAAAATTACACGCATTATTACAACTCTTCTACCTAATTCACATTAACTATTTCTAATAGCTTCCAATCCAGATGACATGGACATCTAATCTTTCACTTACCTTCCATGTCAACAGTACATGCCTTATATTTTCCATTTCAATCTCAATGATTTTTCAGAAACGTATCTTTCTTAACATCTAATTTTTAACAGCTCACTATCCATATGAGCTAGAGATCTACAAACATGTGTGGTGTGTGCTTTTCCCTCTACTCTCAATGGTCCAACTTTTAATTTTTATTCCAATATTTGTGCAATGTTTACATAACACAACTACATTTTAAATTTTGAACTATGGCCACTTTTACAATAACAGTAAGTGATTGACTTAACTGTAATGTTGGTCTTTATGTCCATGTTTGGTCTTGTTCTATTTCACATCAAAAGATGAAGATTTTGATGATGAGTGGAGCATGTTTCAGGTCCTGGCTCTAGGCGTCTCTATGCGCCTGGGGACCACAGTCAGAGACGGACTGCAGAGGTGCCTCTAGGCACCCGCGTTGACTCTAATTGGGGAACCTATTTAAGTTAGCCTTTTTGCTCTTCCTGTTGTGGATCATTGTTTGTGCCAGTTGGGTTGTGCATTAGTACGCGGTTTACCTCTCCTTTTGTTGTTTTGTTGTTACGATTAAAAGGATGTTACCCTGCTATACCTCTGCTCCTCGTGTCCTGCCTTCCTTCAACTGTGACAGCATATTCCCTTTCCCAATTTAAAACATTTTTCAATGTTCATGTGCAGGCCACATAACAATAGAATCCACCAAAGGCAGCTGTAGTGTCAATATTGACTGAACAGAAAAGCAATTGGAGAATTAGGTATGTATACCTACTGTAGTCAAAATATCTTGGAATTAAACACAGACCAAATAGTGGAGGTGGATATTGACATCAGAAAATGTCCCAACTTCTCCTCTTCACATTGATGGGTCATTTCTTACAGCTAAATTAGACAAAGTTCCTAGGGTTCATCATCTCCCATAATCTCAAGTGAGAGGACAAAATTGCAAGAGTTATGGCATCTGAAAACTAAGTTGGAAATTGAGCTATTAAAAACCTCACAGTCAATTCCGACATGACTCTATACATCAATCACAGAGTCCGTTCTCATTTTTCTCCATAAACATCTGGATTGGGTCTGTCTGCCCACTACAGTGGTAAACTGAAACACATTGTAGTGTCCACAGTAAGGGTCCTCAGATTCCACCTTCCGTCCATCAAGGCCTCTGCATAAATCTTTGGCTCGAAATCGGACAATAAATATCATTAATGAACATTCCCACCCTTGTCACACACCTTTACTGCAAGGCAGTACAGTTTGTAACTGGACAAATATCAGAATTAACATAGTAAACAATATGCTAATAAGATTTCAGATATTATCATTATTATTATTTTCTTTTTAATTTTTATATTTTACCCCCTTTTTCTCCCAACCCCAGTGTACAACCATGTGCCACCACTACAACAGTCTCTGCAGAGTCAGGAGAGTTGTAGGTCGCCACAGGCTTCCTCCGAAACCTGTCTGATCAGCCGGTCTGCTTCTTCACACCCCCTCCCTTAACCATGAAGTCAATGTGAGCCAAGACGTTGGAGGAAACGCTCGCTCACATTACCTTATATGCATGACCAGGTCAGAGGCACCCGCCCCACCAGAGACGTTGCTTGAACGCGGTAGCACAAGGAAATCCTCTATGCCGATTACCTCCGCCAAGGTGACACCAGCCCAATATGCACCACCCTACCAGACACCCCGGCCACAATCGACAGTGGCATGACCGGGGCTCGAACCCACATTTATAACTACTAAGTCAAATGTGACAATGAAATATAAACAAAAGCTGCAACAGGAAAATCATTTGTAGGTGAGAAATGTTAACATAACTGTGTTTTATTAATTCCATCAATATATTGCAATAACCACTGGAGCAAAATGATCATTGCAAGTAGGTCCACAGAGTAAGAGGCACTGTGATCAATGGCTCCAACTAGGCAAATAAATGGATGAAATTAAATAAATGTCTGGCTTCAGTGCAAACATATTCTGAATACACTAAAGCAGTGGTGTCAAACTGGTTCCACGGAGGGTCGAGTGTCTGCAGGTTTTTGGTTTTTCCTATAAATTGGTTCCCAGTTCAGATCTAAACAACCAGGTGAGGGTAGAAACTAGCCACTTAGTGACCTAATTAATCAATCAAGTACAATGTGAGAATGAAAGCCTGCAGACAATCGGCCCTCCATGGAACCGGTTTGACACCTCCGCACTAAAGAATGAAAACTATTTACACACAAAAAAGATAAATAAAAACAGTTCAAAAATTAGAAACATTGCACGAAATTTGGTATAAAAATATAAAGGTTTACCAGTGAGAGTAGAGGGAAATGAATACACCACACTTGTTTTTAGATCTCTAGCTCATATGGATAGTGAGCAATTAAAAAAGGATTGTATAGAAGGATAAATTCTGATAAAATCACTAAAATTGAAAATGACAAAACTAAGGGGCTATTAAAAAAGAGTGGTTTCGAAACATAAAGTCCTGTAAATTGACTACAATTGAAAATGGTCAAACTCAGGGGCGTACACTTGACAAGGAAGGTCACTGAACAAAATTCAAGTAGTTTAAGAGGTCCATGTCATCTGGAATTGAAGCTATTCAAAATAGTTAATGTGAATTAGGTAACAGAGTTGTAATAATGCATGCAATTATAAAATGAAATACAAATAATGAATTTGGAAAAAAGAAGAGGTGTACCTTTCAGAAGAGAGGTAATGGAACACACCACATTTGTTTGTAGATCTCTAACTCTTATGGATAGTGAGCTATTAAAAAATTGTCGTTTAGAAAGGTAAATTTCCTGAATTTGAAAATGGAAAATCTAATGGGCGTACCTTTGACAAGGAAGGTCAGTGAACAAAATGCAAGTGGTTTTAGAAGTCCATGTCTTCTGGATTGAACGCTATTAAATATAGTTTATGTGATTTAGGTAATTGAGTTGTAATAAAAAAACTGTAGTTATTAAATTTTATACAGAGAATTGATAATAAAGGAAAGTTAAAGTAACACACCACATGTGTTTGTAGATTTGTATCTCATATGGATAGTGAGCTATTAAAAATAGCGGTAGAGAAAGACAAAAGCTACTAAAATTAACAAAATTGAAAATGGCAAATCCACAGACTGTACTCTGGTGAAGGAAGGTCAGAGACCAATATAAATGTGGTTTCAGAGGTACATGTCTTCTTGATAGGAAATTATTAAAAAGGTTATATTAAAGGTATCTATATTTGGTAATAGAATTGTATTGATACATATATTTTAATATGAAATCCAGAGAATTTACTTTTGAATATTGGTGTACCTTTGAGAGGATAGGTACAGGAACACACCACACTTGTTTGTAGATCTCCATCCTATATGGATAATGAGCTATTAAAAAGGTATTGCATAGATGGATATACAATTATTTTTAGAGGCACATGTCACCTGGATAGAAACTTATTGTAAAACGCATCTATGTGTTGGAGTTGTAATAAGATAAACATTTTTACAAAAATCAATACAAATAAAGGGGTAAATGAGAGTTGTACCTTTGTAAGGACAGGTAAAGGAACATAACAAACTTTTCTGTACATCTCTAGCTGATAAGTGTTTTGAGCTTTTAGAAAAATGCAGTTTAGAATGAGAAATTAAAGCAGAAGGAAAAACAGCTATTTATTATGGGGGATTTGGGACAAGGAAAGTCAGTGATCAAAACATAAATTGATTTAGAGCTATTATGTCTCTTATAATTTGTATAATGTTTTAGCTTATTTGTGTTTATATTTTTTGTATAAACAAATAATAACACCTTTTTTTCATTAGAAATGTGGAGAAAAAAATTGAAGTAGGCACAAGAAAGAAAATGTTGAAATAATTATTTCTGCCGAATGCACTTATAAGACGGTCCCTTAGCCTTATCCGCGTAATATCCCTCCATTGAAAGTAACGTAAAATCGTTTTTGCCGGACCGCGTAAGCGGAGCTGTGCCAAGAAGAGCGAATGTCTCTTACTGAGTGAGTGACTGACTGACCCTTGTTAAATAGCGTAGTAGTTAGAGAAGCGGACTTGTGAATTGTATGTCCCGAGTTCGTATCTCCTTGTAGGCGAAGCGAAGTACGCATTATGAATTATTACGTATAGACGAAAACTTTGCTGGCTAAAACCGTTAGTATCTACATTATAGTAAACCTAAAATAGAAGAATCAACTACAAAAAAACGATGAAACAATCTACTTTTTTCAACATTCCCACTTTTAAAAACACATTCACAGACACCTGTAACTGCTTCATGTGATGTGCCTGTTCATTGTAGTTCTACAGTTTTGTCCTGTTGTTGTCTTTGCCTATTGTCTAAACATGCCTGTGTCCTACTGTATTGCTTTTATATTCTCTGCTGGCTGGTCTATTTTTTTATCATGTATGCTGTTATCATGCCCTGTGGTCATGCTCTGTTGTCTTTCGTAATTCAGTGGTGTCTCCCGATGTGCTCATTTTAATGTAGTTTAATGCTGTCTCTCCATGTGCTTGGTGTTAATGTACACTGCTCAAAAAAATTAAGGGAAGACTTAAGTCACACATTGGGTCTTGATGAAAGAAATATATTAAAGATCAAAATCTTTACTGTACATTGTGCAATTCGTTGAGAACAAAATGACATAACAATGGCCAATGGAAATCAAAATCAGCAACCGATTGAGGGCTGGATTCAAACTCACACCGAAAATCAAAGTAACTGTTCCAACTTGTGTGAATTTCATCACAGCAACTTATAATGTGACTCAGTAGTGTGTTTGGCCCTCACGTGCCTGTATGCACTCCCGACAATGTCTGGGCATGCTCCTATATGAAACGACGGATGGTGTCCTGGGGATCTCCTCCCAGACCTGGATCAGGGCATGATTGAGCTCCTGGACAGTCTGTGGCGCTACTTGGCGGCATCTGATGCAGCGATACATAACATCCCAGAGGTTCTCAATTGGATTCAAGTCTGGGGAATGTGAGAGCCAGGCAATGGCATCAATGCCTTTGTCATCCAGGAACTGCCTACACAGTCTGGCCACATGAGGCCGGCATTGTCCTGCACCAGGAGGAACCGAGGACCCAAGTGCAGAGCACCGCGTTTATTGACAGAGAACACAAGGGAGTAAGCAAGAATCGTGATCTTCAGGCAGGGTCGGGCACAGCAGGCAGAAGTACAGGTCAGGCGAGGCAGAAGTGTAGTAGGGGGCAGGCAGGAGTCAGACACGGGCGAGGGTAGCAGAAGTATCCGTAGCAAGGGTTGTAGGTAGGTATCATGGTAACTGTAACGATAGGGAAGTTCACACGGAGCACACAATCAAACAATCTCTCTCAACGGTCTGGTAGGAATGACTGGCTTAAAGTACTGTGGCAGAAGGGAGACAACAAGCAGGTGTTCTGGGTTAATCAATATTCTGGGGTATGAGACCTGCCCACGTGGGCGTGGCCAGGTGCCTGAGAGCATGTGTTGTGCTGGAGAGAGTGTGGGGCATTCGTGGGAGGCAAGGATCTTACAGTAACCCCCCCATCGGCGGCTCCCGATGCCCGAGGAAGACGAGCAGGAGGACGACCCCGTGGGCGCGGAGCAGGGCGATCCGGACCAGTGCGATCCGGACCAGTGCGATGGAACTCCTGGATCAGGCGGGGATCAAGGACGTCACGAGACGGGACCCAGGACTGCTCCTTCGGACTATAACTCCCCCAGTCCACCAGGTACCACAAACCTACCAACTCGGTGCCGGGAATCCAGAATGGCCGTCACGGCATGGACCAGATCCCTGTCCCCCACCAGCGGAGGAGTGGGCGCCACAGGGGGATGCAGAGGGCTGTACCGAATGGTGTTGAGAAGGGACATGTGGAAGGTCAGAAGAGATCTGGTAGTGAGGAGGCAGATGGAGACGGTAGGTGACCGGATTGAGCCGGTGTGTAACGGTAAACAGGCTGATGTACCGGGGACTCAGCTTTCTACAGGGGAGCCGAAGCCGGATGTCCCGAGTGGAGAGCTACACATGCTGCCCAGGGTGGAAGGGAGGGGCGGCCCGCCGGCGGCGATCAGCGAACCATTTCTGGGACTCTGTGGCGAGACGAAGATGGCGATGTGCCGGGACCCACACCTGTTCGCTGCGCCGAAACCAGTCATCCACCGCTGGCACCACTCCGGGCTCCACCTCCCACGGAACCATTGATGGCTGAAAGCCAAGGACACAAGGGCGTGAGATGGAGAGAGGAATGGACAATGGAGTTCTGAGCGTATTCCGCCCAAGCAAGGTAGCTCCAGTCGTGAGGTTGGCGAGAGATACTTCCCAATCTCCTGATTCAGGCGCTCCGTCTGTCCATTGGTCTCTGGATGGTACCCTAAGGAGAGACTGATGGACACCCCAGACGGTCACAAAAGGCCCGCCAAACCCTCGAGGTGAATTGGGAACCTCGGTCCGACACGATGTTCTCCGGTATGCCAAACTGCCGAAACACCTGCTGAAAAACCTATTCCGCCATTTCCATTGCTGTGGGCAGGTGAGGAATAGGGATTAAACGGCACATTTTGGAAAACCGGTCTACCATGACGAGGATAGTCGTGAACCCAGAGGACTCAGGTAAGTCAGTGATGAAATTCATCGACAAGTGGGACCAGGGCCAATGCGGTGTGGGCAATGGTTCTAGCTTACCCGTGGGCTGCTGACGAGGTGTCTTCGAACAGGAGGAGGACAGGAGAGGACATAGCCCAGACGTCGTCGGCCAACGAGGACCACCAGTATTACCCTTGGAGCTTCTACGTGGTGCCCGTTATCCCGGGATGTCCAGACCTGAGGGACGTATGGCAGGAACATAAGCTGAGCCCATAAGCTGAGCCCGGACGGAGGCGGGAACATAGATCTTATCCGGGGGTGTGTTCGGTGGTGCCGGGTCTGAGCGTTGCGCCTCACGGATGGTGGCCTGGATGTCCTATCGCACGGGGCCCACGATACAGGAAGATGGGAGAATAGGGTCTGGAGTGGAATGAAAGGTTGGGGGGTCAAACTGTCAAGACAATGCATCGGCTTTGACATTACGTTTACCTGGTATGTAGGTGATGGTGAATCGAAACCGGGCAAAGAACAAGGCTCAACGGGCCTGGCGAGGATTTAACATCTTGGCCTGTCTCAGATACTCAAGTTTCTTGTGGTCAGTCAGCACGAGGAACGGGTGCTGAGCCCCCTCCAACCAATGTCGCCATTCCTCAAGAGCCAGCTTAATGGCCAGGAGCTCACGGTTGCCCACGTCGTAGTTGCGTTCAGCAGACGACAACCTCCTGGAGAAGTAAGCGCACGGACGTACCTTGAGGGTTGTCCAGCCCGCTGGGTGAGGACAGCCCTGACCCTGACCTTGGATGCACCGACCTCGAGGATAAATGGAAGGGCAGGGTCCGGCTGGCGGAGGATGGGTATGGACGTAAACAGGGTTTTCAACGTGCTGAACGCCTTGTTGGCTGCGCTGGTCCATGTAAGGAAACGGCCCTTTTTTGTCCAGTGAGGGCGGAGAGAGGGGCTACGACTGAACTGAAGTTCCTAATGAAGCGATGATAGTAGTTAGAGAAGCCTAGGAACCGTTGCAGGTCCTTCACTGTCTTGGGTTTGGGCCAATTACGCACCGCCGTTACCTTCTCATCATTCATCCCCAATCCTCCCGGGGTCAACACAGATCAGAAGAAGCGCACTGTGGTGACACAGCTTGACATACAGGTGATGGATCTGGAGCCGATGCAGGACCTGGCTCACGTATGCGATGTGTTCCTGAAGAGAGTCGGAATATAAAAAGCGGTTGATCATGTCGGCGAAGAGGTCATTCATAAACAACTGAAACACAGCCGCTGCATTAGTGAGCCCGTATGACATCACCAGGTACTCGTAATGACCCCTTGCGGTGATGAAAGTGGTTTTCCATTCATCCCCTCCTGTATCCGGATCAGGTTGTACACACTACATAGGTCCAATTTGGTGTATATGGAGGCCCTACCCACCTGTTCTAGGATGGCTGGGATCAAAGGTAGGGGGTACCGGTTCTTGATGGTCAGCGTGGTAATCGATGCAGGGCCGGAGACCACCCTCCTTCTTCCCGACGAAGAAGTAACTGGATGCAGCCAGAGATGTGGAGGGCCTTATGGCTTTCACTCGTAGCATGTCATCTATGTAGTCATTCATGGCCTTTTGTTCAGGAAGGGATAGAGGATAGATTTGACTTTTAGGTGGTGACACCCCTGGGAGGAGGTCGATAGCACAATCATAGGGCCAATGAGGGGGTAGAACGGACGCCTTAGCCTTCGAAAACACCTCCCTGTACTGATTATACACTGCAGGGATGGGACTGGCGACGAAGCATGCCGAGTCCTCTATGGACGAGGCACAACACGTCACCTGGATACAGGTCTGAAAACAGGAAGGGGACCAGGCCTGCAGTTCCCTTTTGCCTCAGGAGATGTCGGGGTCGTGTAGGCGCAGCCAGGGGTGACCGAGTATCAGGGGTTCAGCGGGTGTGGGGATAACCATTAACTGTATGGGTTCCATGTGAAACAGACCTATCTGTAGTGACATACCTTCCGTGAGGTGAGTAACCAGGCCAGTGCTGAGGGGTTGTCCGTCCAGCGAATTAATCCTAAGGGGGGGTTAGACAGGGATTAATGAGACACCCAATAGCCATGCGAGCTGGACGTCATTGAAATTGCCTGCAGCCCCCGAGTCCACGAGAGCCACCAATTGTCTGGTCTGACCTTGGTACCGTAGGGTAGCTGGAACGCTGAACTGACGGTTAGAAATGTTTAAGAGAGCAGAAGCACCCACCCTGATAGCGGAGGAGGAAGCACGGTCCGGCCGTCTGTGGGGACACACTGGGCAGTGGTGAACAACGTGGTCACTCTCCCCACAATACAGGCACAACCGCTCCTGAAACTGTCGTTCCCTTTCGGTGGCCGTGAGGGGCGCATGCCCTAGTTGCATGGGCTCGGGACCTCCAGGTGGCGAGGAGACAGGCGGCACGCCAGCGTGCGCCGAGCGCACGGAGGACCGCAACCTTCAGCGGTCCGCCAACAGCCGGTCAATGGCTATAGACGCCTGCATGTAGCGGTCGAGGTCGGTGAGGTCCCCTCTGCACGCTAGCTCCGCCTGCAACTCCGGGTTCAGCCCTCGTCGGTATGTGGTGAGTAAGGCAGGTTCGCTCCAGCCGCTTCCTGCCGCCAAAGTGCGGAACTCAAGAGCATACTCTGTTGTGGGGCGATGCCCCTGCTTGATGTTGTATAGCTCATCCCCGGTGGTGCACCCGGAGGCTGAATGATCAAAGACCTCCTTGAACAGCGCATGAAACCGGGAATCGGAGGCTAACTCGGGACTGTGCACGTTCCACAGGGCGGTGTCCCACCCTAGTGCCTTGCCGGTGAGCAGCAAAATAATGAAATCCACTCAGTCCTTATTGGAGGTGAAGTCGGTACCATGGTGATCAAGGTACAGGCTACACTGCATCAAGAACCCCTGGCATTTCCCCGGGGAGCTGTCATACTTTGTGGGCATAGCGACGGCGGGGGAAGAGCGAGAGGGGGCTGTAGCTCTTGTGTTCCATTTGTATTCCAAACAATTAGGATAGATTTTTCCCACTATGCTTTATATTCCCAGTTAACCAATCATGTGTTGATTGCTATGTGACTTATGTTCTATATAGCTACTGGAGGAACTGATAATTGGATGTGATGCGATCGATTTCCAGAGATATGATTTTGATTGGCTGAAGTCCACCCCATTGGTTGCAAATAATAGTTTTGTCCACCACAAATTTCTCTACTTCAAGTTTTACATTTTCCTACTGATGCCTAACTAGTAGTTGAATACATCGCCAGCAATATTATATGCTTCTGATAAGTAAGCAAGCTCTATCGAAATGCAATAATGTAAGCAAGCTCTATCGAAATGCTACATTTTAAAGGTATTCTTGGGATAATTACATTCCAAGCCCCAAATATGGCCTAATTCCATTCCCAACGGCCGTAACGTGGTACTTACGATGCACTTTATAAAAAGCGACCTACGTGGTGGTTTGGCAAACAGATTTAAGTCTGTCGTAACAAAGTCGATCTTAAGGGTACGTGTATCCTTAAACCATCGTAAGTGCTACGTTATCGGGAAACCGGGCCCAGGTATGTTATCATCTGGGACAATGTTAGTTTCCACTGGGCTGCTGTGGTCCACATTTGGTTCACAAGTCACCCACTTTTCATGGCACGCAATCTCCGCCATACTCTCCGTTCTTGAATCCTATTGGAGAATTCTTCTCTGCATGGCGTTGGAAAGTGTATGATCGCCAGGTCCACAAATGCATACTCCTTCTACAGGCAATGGAAAAGGCTTGTGGAGGGTCATGCCAGGCCTGGATATGGTACTGCAGGAGACTTTCCACACTGCCTAGCTCAAGACAACATCGCATGTGATGTGAGTGAAGTCTTATGGCCAGAGTGACCCAGATATGTTTTCTCTGTTCTTTTTTTCCTAGCGTTTATGTTTTTGTTTTTTTCTACTGCGTTTTTATTGTTTGAGGAGTTTTAGAACAATTTGAGAAAATAAATAACTTTTTCCCATAATTTGAATTGATAGTGTGTTATGTTCGGAAAAACATCCATACTTTACACATTTGGATACCTGTGTGTATGTGTGTTTACTACATATATGACAAAACCTTTTTGCAGTCTGCTATGTCCTGTACACATAAAAAGCAAAAGTGTTTTTCATTCATGCTTTCAGTGCATAGTTGGCGCTTTGTGTGCTTATTCAAATTATGGTTTGTGTGTACTGTATTGATGCAAAAACACAGTTTTTTTAAAAGAGTTTGAAGAGTTTTGCAAGAATTGTTTGCTTTTGTTAGAGATGTATAATGTTTTGCTGGTTTGGTGTAAGGTTTTGTAGTTAGTGTGTAGAGTTTTTCAAAAATAGCCTATGGTTTCAAAGATTGTGCCTAAGCAATCAGAAAAAACTGTAACTCCAGATGATAAAGATGATGACTTGGCCCTTAGTGTCATACCTTGTTAACTAGTTCAGGGAACCATGGTTATATTCAGGACTTAAATATCCATCTCAGTCAGTCACTTGGTATGATACAGTATGGGGAATACACCAACCAAGCCCCTGAGCTGGAGAGACAGAACTCTGAATGAGGCAGCTTAAAGAAACCTTCCAAAAGACAGTGTCTGGACACACCAGCA
Organism: Esox masquinongy; assembly: GCA_016801175.1. NCBI lineage: Eukaryota > Metazoa > Chordata > Actinopteri > Esociformes > Esocidae > Esox > Esox masquinongy. Next base: position 35,215 of record JACXGI010005134.1, on the reverse strand, counting down.
GTCCCTTACAGCTTTTCTCTATTGCTTGAACCAAAAAACTGGTTCATGTAGCACAAAAACTCATAATCTTTCGAAAAAACACATTTCCCATAACCGTAAGTGCTATTTACTTGTTTCCATACGTTTCAGTATGCAAAACTCTTTCTGCAAAACCTCACAAAAGTGGCCAAAATAAATCATTCACTGCACTATATATTAATTCTACAAACACATGCTCTCAATATAATTAACTCAAGTCATCACAACCTAAACTCAAAGAGCACACCTTTTTCTCCAGGTGGAAGCACTAAGTCTCAAAATAGTTAACACCCCAATCAGAATTACAGGATTGATAAATAGGGCCAAGTGGCATGTCCATGTGATTTGGAACAGACCTGAGATGATGAGAACACTGATTCTGAGTAACTTGACCCAGACCTGAGACCAGATGATAAGAACACTGATTCTGAGTAACCTGACCCAGACCTAAGACCAGATGATGAGAACACTGATTCTGAGTGACCTGACCCAGACCTGAGACCAGATGATGAGAACACTGATGCTGAGTAACCTGACCCAGACTTAAGACCAGATGATGAGAACACTGATTCTGAGTAACCTGACCCAGACCAGAGACCAGTTGATGAGAACACTGATGCTGAGTAACCTTTTCATTTACTGCATTTGGAAATAAAGCTTTAGGAAATTGGGTATTTTACTGTGCATGGACTGTTCCTTATAGGTTTTGTCAGTGTGACACCGTGGGGGTCAAGGTAGCCCCATCTGCTCAGACAAAGTGTGAGGACGGCCAATTCAATGGAAAAAGCAGAAATTTGTCTTCCATTGGATTAACTGCACCGATGTTTGGTCTTTTAATGTGTGTCCCATAAAGGGATGAACTCTCCAATAGGTTTCAATGCTGTAGATGTTATGTATCATTTGTTACAGGTAAATGTTTACCAGATGAAGAATCCTGAAAGACCATGTGTCTAGCTGGGGATGGTGCTTATTGAATATATGTACATGCGTGACTGCCAGTTTCTTTGTTTTCATTGTTTTAGCCAAGGTGAGGTGATCCTATTATAGATGCAATGGGGGAGTTTGGAAGCAGCCTGTCTGGGTGGGATAAATAGTTAAGTTTGACTTGGTTCTGGGAGTCTATCTTTAACAGAAGCCCCTAGCACACCTTCGTGCTATAGTGTCTTAAATACTTATGGTATAATTAGTAGACCGTTAGGCTAGTTGGTAGGATGTTGAATCGTGTTGGTATGTAACTATGTTTTGTATTGTAACTTTATGAATTGATTATAATAAATTGTGTTACTTTGGAATATAGATTACTACAGCATTCCTCGTTTATCTCCGTACTCAAGCTCGTAGGGCTACTGGTAACTGCAAACACATAAGTAAGTCTAAGCGACCAGACTTGGTGTCCCTGAGTCCTGGAATTCTCGAAGCAGTTTGGTTAGGCCCTGGAACACATGACATTCTAGTCATCCCTGAGTAGTTGGGCATAATTAACTTTCTGTTAAACCTGGGAAGACGCCATTTTAACGTATGGTTCGTGTTAAACGACCTACACCTTATGGGCGCTTTTGATAACTGATATAGGCACATTCACAAGACTGATCATCTCTGAGTTCCTGTGTTGCTACACCGTCCCTTGTCTTCTGGACTGATGAGGAGCATTGAGGATAACGTAGGCCGTGAAACATATGATCTTTTAAATGTTTGGCTTGTGACGAAAGATTAGCTACCTTTTCTAAGAACTTCCAGCATATCATGGTCATTTATTATTGCATATGTTTTACAAACAATTTAATATCTAATAATCTGCCCCCTTCCCTTCCCTTGTCAATCGTCAATCCTCCCCTGGTCAATCATCAGCACTCCCCTGATATTCAATAGTCACGTGACATTCAATAGTCACGTGTTATTGAATGGAACCTGTGTAGTCACGTCACAAAAAATTTACTGACTCAGGTTTTGATAACCAAGTGCAATACCAACAAATTTGAATAAGTGGCTTCACTCTGTTGGACGTTAGCGTAGTTGGTAGTAACCATAGAAATGTTCAATCATCTTTGGCAGTAACTCTTTCAGTACGCATCACGGCCTTTACCGAACACCTTATTACCAATTTCAGTAGGCTACTACTGCCATGAGGGAAGTTCAGTGGTAGCTCAGGGGGTAGTGTCACAGACTAGCCTGTGGAACTATACAATTCCTGGTTGTTTTCTCCCAAAATTAAACTTTACTATTTATTGTTTTTAAATTATTCATTTAATTTAGAGCATCCTATGGCTCTGACTTTATCATCCAAATCATTATAATGGATGCATTGTTTAAAAAAAAGCCTGTTGAAAAGTAGTGATGGGCGGTTCCAGTACTTTCGACACTGGAACCGCCCACTGCATCGGAATAATGTCTCGAGTATTGATGAGGTGCCGTGCACACACGTTCGATACTGTTCCGAGCTTATCGACACCCTACTGACAATCACTGAATCGGAACGATGTTCCGAAACATTTCTGGTCCCCTTACGGCAGGTGTCGAAACACTGTCACGTGATATTTAACGAAACCACCAAGTGTCGATTGAGTGTCCGAGACCTGACTGCCTCAGGCAAGAGAAAAATGTGTGAGATGAGAGATTATGAGAGTTAGCTGTGTGACAATTGTTTAAAATTAGTCTGGTTAGTAGAAAATCATTTTAAAGTGTTTGTTGCAAAGCACAGGTTTCCACAATTCTCTGGCGCCTGAGCGCCCTGTCGATTGGTGTCGACACTTTCAAACACCAAGCTCTATTTAGCAATTGTAGTAGAAACTTTTCCTATCAGACTGTTTCACTAGTGGTGTAGTAAGTAGTGTCGCTGTCTATTGAGCAAGGCCACCCTGGTTTGAATCCTGTTGATCTTCTGTTTTTTTTTCCCCGGACCACTTAAGCGGAGCTGGCCTAGAAGAGCGAATGTCACTTACTCACTCACTCACCCACTCACACACCGACCAACCTTATTAAATAGCGTAGTGGTTAAAGACGTGGACCTGTAAGCTACAGGTCCCGCGATCGAATCTCCTCACAGTCAAAACAAAGTATGCATTTAGATTTGTTCCGGATAGACAGAAATTTTGCTGGCTATAACCTTCAGTATCTACGTTATAGTAAGCCTAAAATAAAACTGTTTACAGTTATAATGCGACTGTTTTGGCTAGATTTTCGAAGTACGCATCCGTGCATGCTTTTTGGGTCAGGACAGACAACTTAGCTGGCTACTACATTCAGTAGCTACCAGTCACAACGACCAAGAAAAACTAAATGGATGCAAAACAGGAGACTTTAATTATGAAATCAGACAAGTAGTTTATGTAGGGTATATTGTGTCACTTTGATGATTTATGACCCTGGTAGGTGGGGCTTCCAGATTGATTTGACAGGTGGGAGGGACATCCAGTTTGTTGGATGGGACTTCCTGTATGACATGTGTTAGGGCGGAACTTCCGGAATGACATACACATGTCCGGTGACTTTGTAATTTATGATTGCTTTGATGTGTCCATGTTTGATGTTTTACAACAACTGATAAGCACCCCGGACGAGTGTTATAGCAGGTGGGTTATGTTTGATGTTTAACAATGGGGGTCATAGGGTTCCCGATTGTTAAATTCCCAGGCAATAAATAAGTGCTATAACAGGGGCAAGATGTTTGGTGGTTAACAAAAGGGCGCCAGGGTTCAGCAATGCTATAACACCCCTGGCATTTTATGTTCTAACAAATGCTACAACAGATGTCCTACAAACGGTGTGTGTTAACCTTCCATGTTTTACAATGTGCGTGAAGCATGGTGTTTTTGTAGCATGGTGTTTTTCCACAAGCACAGAATTACATGTGGGAAACGTGCTTTTTTGTGTAAGATATAAAGAAGGGGGTGGGACTTACAATTTTGGAGAGTTTCAGCCCATTTTTCATTTTAACAAGAGATGGGCTTTAAGATCAGATCTGCCCATAATAACGGTCCCTAAATAACCACTAATACAAACTGTAGTATATGCAGGTTGAAAAACATCCCCTGTTTCACGGTTTGTAGTCCAACAAAGCACTGCATTAAACAAACATCGCATGAGCAATGCTATTATTTTTGAAGGAACAATCAATTCCTGGGCCGACCACACATTATGACTAGGTTGATTGTATCGTGGTTGGGTTTAAAATATTGTTAAAAATAAAAACAATGATTTTGGTACATGTGTATGTATGAGCAATGGTGATTTTTGTAATAAAAATTGTTGTTTTAAGTCAGCATTAACTTTTAAATTGCATAATACGGCAAAACGTTACAAAGTTACCCGGAAGGTAGCGTATAAATTTGCATGAACAACGGTGAATCGTTGACAGGTCAAGATATGTTATTTCAGGTGATCAAAACTTTTGTAAAGGCGTCTTATGAAATTGTTCAATGGGGATCAATGCGAGATTGTTTTCTTCACATTGGTAGAAATGTTTAACAGGCAACGATGGTTACAAACTGTATTATTTGCGAGTTTAAGAATACCTGTCTGTGTTAGTGTGGGCGGATGCTGGGACTTCCGTGTAAGATGTGCTGCATTCTCGTAATGACTTGAAGCGATTTTTGGTTGCTGTATTACGGACTTGTGTTTGTTAAATGTTGAAGAGATTAATGGCGATATGGTGACAATAGCCAGCGTTTATATGTAAGCGGATGAGTTTGCCGTTAATAGATAAAATTAAATGATGTGATGTCACGGCTGAGTCGTGATAACTAACGAGACCGGCGTTTCTACCGGACAGGAAGTATCAATATATTTGGATGTCAAAGGTCAACAACTATCTGAACCAGCTAGTTAAGCTTTATACACAGTTTTAATCATTTTATCTGGTTTAGTTCTAACATGAAGGACAATGACATGTTACCAATTACAAAGTTAAGAGGTGTGACCTGCAGGAGGCCCCCCAGCTGCGATGTAAAGACAATTTTAAATCCGTGGCTTCCACAGAAGTCAGCTGTTGTTTCCAGCGCGGTGTATGCCGTTTACGTTGTAAGTACAAGTTATTTTATGTGAAGTAATTGATTTGAATTGTGTTGCAATTACAAACGCTAACAAATGACACATTTGAACTTTTTAAGAATATGTAAATCAATTTTAGGATTGAGCAATCCATGCGCTTTTATCTGTCTTTCATAGTCTGTTTAAATCTCTGGTTTAGGTTGAGCGAAATAAATCCAGCCGAGTTTGGTAAACACATTTTTGGGGCTTCAAATCTTGGTGAGTAGATTTTTAACATTATTGTTAATCAGCTTTAATTACCTGTATCTGCTTGTTAACCCTCTTCGTATTTGTTTCAGACCAAGTGACCAGCATCAGTGTCATTTGGACTGTGCGGTTGTGATCTTAAACAACATGAACTGATACTTTTTGTGTAAGTCTAATTATTGACAGACATTTTCAGTCTTGTACTAAAATGTTATTAACAATTACAACAATATGCATACAGCTGAACCTTTGTACTCTATTTACCAATCAACAGATTGAGGACACTCCGGTGATGATACAGAGTACATCACCATAATGGCTTCAGTTACGGACACCCCACCTTGTGGCTGCACAGCGTCAGGGGATTTTTGTTTCATTGTTTTCTTTCATGCTTAAAAGCTGAAGGTAATACATATTTTACCATCAACTCATCAAAACTGTGATGTATGTAAATGTATGTTTGAGTTAGAATATTTTTACCTGTAAGTGGATCGTTATTTACACGTTAAGCTAGAGAAATGGCGAAAGATAATGCTAATAACAAACCAGACACGGAACAACCAACAACATCTACACAATCAACAGACCACACATCAAAATACAAATGAACCGGCCATTACTTTGTTGCACAGCGATGCACACAATAATCCTCAGATGCAAAGTTTGTTAACCGAAATTAGTAGCCCCCGTTTTTCACATGATCTATTTGACTCTCCTCTGAGCTCTCTGATGCAAGCTCATTGCAATGATGGCGATGTTAGAGTTATACAACGTAATGCGTTTGACAACGTTGAATTAAGACAGTTGTTAAATTTACAAAATACTGGTGAAGTTGGGGATTTTGCCACATTCTATGCAATCATTATGGCAGGCTTGGATACTTTGATTATTAGAGCTTCAGACTTTGTACACGGGCCTGGTGATCGTCTGCAGATTGAGTTGATTGGTGAATCTTTGATGTCCCCCGTACATGTGACCATGAGAGCGGATGTATATAATGAACGTATGTTTGGTAATTTACTTGAAAGTGTTATGCAGAGTAATGCTGAGATTATGATTGATGAATCAGTAGAGCTGGTGGTACAAATTGTCAACAACCGTGAGGGTGGTGCCCCACGACATAAAGCTCAAACACTGTTGATAGAGCAGATTATCAATAAAAAAAGAAGGCATTTATATGTGGCAGTGAATAATGATTCTACATGTTTTTCCGTTTGTTTGATGGGTATGTTGAACCCACAGTACACATATGCTGTGCCCTGGTTAGTGGTCGTGAGTTACATACGGGAACTGGTTTAGTGTTAGATGATTGTGTGGCATTCACAGATATTGTGCGGTTTGAAGAAATGACTGGGTGTAAAATTGTTGTCTTTCATCGAATGGGGGATGGTCACTTTACCAAGTTTCAAAACAGCGAGGACACCCACCCTTTAACCGTCTTTACACAATAACCATTTCTATGGCATCATGAATCTGAAGGGTTTTCTGGGTGTGTCATATGTTTGTGAGTGGTGCTATACAGGTTTTAACTACCGTGGTGATAATGGCTGTAAACATAGCTGTAGTGTCTGTCTTCATGAAGATTGTCATACCCAACCCCATAACACAGTGGGCAGTGCCCAGACTGTAAGTGGATATGTTATTCTGACTTTTGTTATAGACAGCATAAACCCTTGAAGCACCACAAAAGTGTGGGTCGTTGGGTTAGCAGGTGTGACCATCATTACAATGTCATTATTGCCAACTATAAAGCGCACAAGTGCACGGCTAACATGTGTCCCAATTGTAACATGGATCTGGCGGTTGAAATGAACCATCAGTGTTTCATAAAACCGTCTAAGCCTGAGGACCCCTGTGTGCGCTACATATTTTATGATTTTGAGACAGTTGCCTATCCGGTGAATGGTGTACACACTGCAAATTTTGTGTGCTCAATAAGCTTTGATAACGAGATGTGGTGTTCAGCCGGAGATGGTTGTGTTGCTGCTTTTTTCCAAAAGTTTAGGCAACCGAAATATAATGACTACACATTTATAGCACAAAACTCTAAACATTTCGATGTTTACATCTTGATGCAGTACCTTGCTAAGAATGGTATTGGCATGACACTTATTGCTAATGGTAGCAAGCTCATGATTTTTACAGATAGCACATTCAAAGATACATTGATAGTCATTGTTCCCTACCGATGAAGCTGGCGGCCTTGCCACGTGCTATGAGTTTTAAGGATTCGAAAAAAGGCTACTTTCGTTAAAAGTTCAACATCAAGGAGAATGAGAACTATGTTGGCCCCCATCCGGATCCGCATTACTATGGTGTGAATACCATGATGGCTAAAGAAAAAGATGAGTTTTTGCAATGGTACGCAACTGTTTCCGCAGACCCCTTTGTCATGCAGGATGAAATAAAGGCTTACTGCGTGAATGATGTGGTCATCTTGAGAGAGGGTTGTATGCGCTACAGACTCGAGTTCCTGGAGTGTGGTGGTGTGGACCCATTCCGGTCAATTACGATTGCTTCGGCTTGCATGAAAGTCTTTTGCAACAGATTCCTCACCAAGGACACCATTGCATTGGTCCCCTCAGAAAACTACAACCATTGTCAGAAGACATTCTCAAACAGCTCAATACAATGGCTTGAATATGTGGCCTCTGATGAGAATATATCAATACAGCATGCCCTGAACAGGAGTGAAGTGAAAATCGGTGCCTACTATGTTGATGGATATGCTGAATGCGATGGGGTGTGCACAGTCTATGAATTTCTAGGCTGTTTCTGGCACGGTCACCCAAAGTGTCATTGTTCAGCAAGCACCAATCCGTTGACAAAGATTCAGTACGGGTTGATGCACCAACAATGGCTGAGAAAGCTTGAGGCTTTAAAAGATCAACACAAAGGAACATGTTCAATACATTTGGGAGTGTGAGTGGAATCAGCTTAAAAACACATCCGCAGATGTCAAAGCTTTCTTGAAGACCTTTGATGCTCCAGAGCGCCTTGACCCTCGGGATGCTCTTTTTGGCGGTCGTACCAACGCAATTCATTTGAAGTTTACGGCTCGAGAAGGGGAGCCTATTCAGTATAACCATGTCTGTAGTCTTTACCCATTCTGCAACAAGACAAAGACTTATCCGATTGAGCATCCAGACATAATCTTTCGAGATTTCAAACTGCTAGACACCTACTTTGGTATTGTTAAGGCTATGGTGTGTCCACCGAAAGGCATTTATCACCCCATTTTACCGCACAGGGTCGGCGGTAAGCTGTTCTTTCCCTTGTGTAGAGAGAGTCTGAAAACCAGGTAACTGATAGTTCACATACTGATTCAGAAAGATCTTTAACTGGTACCTGGGTTTCTATTGAGCTGGTTAAAGCTGTTGAGAAAGGTTATCGCATTGTGAAAATATTCGAAGTCTGGGATTTCACCAGGACATCAGATAATCTTTTTGCAGATTACATGAGAACATTCCTGAAGCACAAGCAGGAAGCTAGCGGCTTCCCGCCATCTGTGGTTGACGATGATGCTAAATACCAGTATATCCGTGAATATCATGGAAAGGAGTGTGTGCAGCTTGACAAGGAAAACATTGTTGTAAGCAGTGCTAGGCGATCTTTGGCTAAATTGGCCATGAATAGTCTTTGGGGTAAGATGGGTGAGCAGTCTAACCTTATGAACACAATGCTAATTACAGATCCGGAGGAGTTTAGCCACTACCTTTTTTCCAGTGAAATAGAAGTTGGCTATTTCTCTTTCATCTCAGACACAGTTGCGATGGTACAGTGGCATTACACAAAACAGACACCAATCAAACCACGTAACAGCAAAATTTTTATTGCCGCGTTCACAACTGCTTATGCTAGACTCGAGTTGTATTCACTCTTGGAGAAGTTGGATAGACGTGTACTATACACAGACACTGATTCATTGATCTTTGTCACACGCCACGAGGATTGGGTACCCCCACTGGGGCCATTCTTGGGTGACTTGACCGATGAGTTACCAGATGGTGACAGCTTCGCTCAATTTGTTAGTGGTGGGCCAAAGACATATGGTTACAAAACTGTTAAAGGTCTGACCTGTCTCAAAGCAAAAGGCATTACACTCAACAGCTACAACACAATCATTATTAATTTGGAGACGCTAACACGACTGGTTGATAACTTTGTACGAGGCGAGGGTGGTGATGATGATCACGCCCTTGCTAATGCAGACACAATTGCGAGAGATAAAAGAACATTCACACTGAAAAACCAAGTAGTGTCTAAGCGTTTCAGAGTTGTGTACAACAAGTGTGTACTTCTCCCTGATTACAGCACAAGACCTTACGGGTACTAAATCACATTCTAGGATGGATAGCGGTTTTGACCCACAAATTCAACACCCATTCAGCTGTGTCATTAGTGGCCCCAGTAACTCGGGTAAAACATATTTTGTGAAGATGTTGTTGGATAATGCTGATGTTGTTTTCTCCAAAGAAATTCAGAATATCGTCTGGGTTTATTCATGTTGGCAACTGCTGTGTGACCAAATGTTGAAGGTGCGGGAGATTACTTTTATAGAAGGTCTACCAACATCGCTGTGTGATGACAATCTGCTACCAATTCAGAAAAACAACCTTTTAATTATTGACGATTTTATGAAAAGTGCATCAGAGAGTTTAGAGATGGAGAGAGTTTTCACACAATATTCACACCACCGTAACCTGAGTGTAATTTACCTTGTCCAAAACATGTTTGTTAAAGGCAAATCTAGTACAACTATTAACTTGAACACAAACTACCTCATCTTGTTTAAAACCCCCCGTGACAATCAGCAGATTAGCATTTTAGGCAGACAGATATACCCCGGTCTTTCTCGGTTCTTCATGGAGAGTTTTAAAGACGCAACACATCCGCCTTTTGGTTATTTACTTATTGACTTTAAAGCTACAACACCAGAAGACTTGTTTCAGGGGATTGGCCTGTCGTGTACGTTCCCAAGAAAGTTTGATCATGTCTAAACGCATTCGTAGAAATTTACCACTTTTGAAGGTGTTATTTAAGGCACCGGCAAGTTAACGAAAAGTTATTTTAGAATCAGCTTCCACCAACCTCATTCTATCACTCTGTGAAATAGCACGGAAATATACCCTTAACATAATCGCAGCTCCGATAAGTAAAGAGCCAAAAAGCCAAAATTATATACATGTCTAAAAAGAACACTTCAGTCGCAAAGAAAAGAAAAACCTTCAACCAATCTGGAGGTTGTCTACTACCGTTACTACGCGTTGCAGTTCTCATTCCTCACCAGTCTAATTGCATCGAGACACGATTAAACAACATGGATTTTCTGTTGAAAATGATTTGGACTCATCGATTCGCAATATACTGTTGAACCCTGATATGGATTTACATGAGAAAGCTAAAAGATACTCTGACATTTTACAATGATTATGGACTGTTGTGAGACATGGCGAGCTTGACACAAATACACTGACTTTAAGTCTACCCGGGTCTGAGACTAGGCCTGATGTAGTAAAAATGACTGATTCTAAGCAAACTGTTGACCAAAATGTTAATCTTTTTGATGAAATTTTGGATAATGTGCCTGCGAGGCGTAGGAAGAATGTTGCATATATTCTTAAAAGAATGCACAGGTCTAAAGATTTGACTTCATGGACTTCAAATGGTGAATTCATTTTCAAAGGAGAGATAATCAAGGGTTCGCACCTGTTAGATCTGGTTAGAGGTGTGACAGCAACCAATAAAACTGCTGAGACTAGAAGGCCATTGGGGTGGGGCGTGTTTTTAGAGGCCATGGCTTGTGTCAACATGCCTTTTACAACTATTCCAAATGAGCTTGTAAGGCGTAAAATCAATTTGTATAAACAAACGTCTGGCGACAACAATGGATGATTTAGCCACTCCCCCAGCAACTGGTTATCAACCAACCAAAGCTTTCTTTTTTTCTATTTCTTCAACAGCCATGACACAAATCCTCATCCGGCGCGCAGTTGAATGCATAAAGGGCATAGCCGTGTAAGAAGTCAGACCTGTCAATAGCCAAGGCTTGGTCCTTTAGGTGTTTTCCTGAAGCTAAGGCCAAATGGTAAAATTCACGCACTGCTGACCCTGTTGTGTAATTTGGTTGGAATGGTTTACTAAGAAATTGCTGACCGTCTACATACATAGCCATAAACTCCAAATTATAATGTTTGAAATTAAATGGATTTTTTGTGTAACTTCCTGTAAAACTGTCATTGTCCACCAATCCAACGATAATACATTTTGGCAGAGGTCCTAAAAATAGATTTTCCTGATTACAAACGCGACCCCCCGCCGGTAAACTAAATGTCTTCATACACACTCTTTCAATTGGGTACTTGGCAGTGGTTGAGAGTAGCTCTTGAGCGTGTCCAAGTTTCACGGCTGGTGAAACAGTCACATTCTTGACAAATAGTGACACAGATAATATATGCAGACGATAATGCACATCCCCTACCCCATAAGACAGAACTCGTCTTTACCGCAGACCATCCTAACCTTTATGCCAACGCCTTTTAACATGAGTTTCTCTTCAAAGAAGATATCGCTATGAACAGGGCCGATCATTTCAAATGTTGTACTATCCGATGAATAGGCAGCCCATTTCTTGAGTCCATCGTTCTCGCCTGCAGGGTCCGTAACACCCATGTGACCTGCGGCGTCCTTGTAAAACAAACCAGCTGAAAACTGTCTTTAATATATCACATCCATAATTCAGAATGTTCTCTATAACGGCTCTGTAGGGGTATGTGTTGCTACTCTGGCTAATTAAACGATCACCCAATGAGACATCCACTTGTGAAAATAGGGTGGCTATCAGGTAGTTGATAACCCCAACAGGTGCTCCGGCATCAATATTAGTTCCGTCCGGTTTAGTGACTTTTACACGTAGGTACAACAAAGTATTGTTTAGGTCAACGTAGTCTTCGCCATTTCCTGCTATAAAGAACTCCAGAGGGGCTGCTCCTGATATTGCTGATAGGGTTGGGATTTCAATGAATGTATTTTTCTCAATAGATGTCTGTGAGAAAGGAACTGTGAATAAATCCAACTCTGTTTTCATACATTGACCAGACATACGGTGTAGGAGTGCCATCTTCCTAAAATATGTTCTTAATCAACTTTGCAGTGTTCCCTTTGAGTGTCCTCCGAGCTGTATGCCTTCTTTTAACCGTGGCTCTTGTTTTTGTCTCATTCTTGCGTTTTTTACTCTTTGGTAGGCTCCTCCTACCTTGTGGTCTCTTTCTAACACCTCGAGTCATAACCATCAATCCAGAACCGTCCTGCTGTTTTGTTTGTCGTGACATAACACTGCTGACAACATCGCCAACTATATTCCTCGCTGCATTTTTCAGATGTGGTTTTGCTATTGAGAACCCACGCTTCGACAAAGGTATTGCCATCCGGAAAAGCTCTCGGAAAAGGCCCCCTAGACCAGCCCCATACATTGCAGCGCTACCATGATACCCCGGTAAACCGTTACCGGCCTGTGTTGTGTAGTAGTCAATATACCTTTGAGGATCATCGTAGAGTTTCTGAGGCTGCATCTTATAGTCTAAAAGATTGTTTGACGGGTCTGAAATGTAATTTTGCAATCACCTTTCCCACTACGAATGAAACCAGCTGATACTGATCAGATTTTACTTCAATACAGATCTCATCAAACTGACTCTTACTAAGAGGTACGTAGTGTGGCTTGTCGTATGTCACTGTGACAACTTCGTTCTTTTTCCCTGCAATATGTACAGTTCTCAACAGCGGGACATGACTGTCACCAACTTGTTGATAATCAATTGTATCTGTGTAGATGTATAGGGTGTTAAACCCTGCCAGAATATCTGTGGGGAATGGCCCGTACCATGGGGCGTACCACTGATCGCCTGGTTTTAAGCCTAATATCTGTTACAGTTTTGCACTAAATTTCAAACTAAAATGGGACTCACCTTTTAGAAACATTCTATTTTTAAATTCATCATACCCCGCCCATACACCATGTGGTTTTATATAAATGTTGATCTCTGCCACTAGTTTTCCTATGCCGTTGGAATAACCAGTGTTGAGTTCATATTTCTAAGTTTTGTTGTGTTTCGAGTCATGTAGGTCAAATGTGTTTTCACCGCATGTAAAAGTCTTCCACGTGTGCGGGTATTGGAATTCTATCAAATATACTTCCCAATCACCTTTCAAATCTATACCTTTGGCAAATTTTGACCTGGACACAGACCTGGACATCAAGACAGAAGGTGATCCCTATAGCTTTTACATTCCTATTGATGTAGACTACTGTTTGATCTTCAGATACTCAGATGAAGAGAACCTGCTGCTGTGGAACACTTCTAACCCACTTGACATTTTAGAAAGTATATATGTAAAAAATGCAGAACCTTACGACCACAAAATGAAACAGAAAATAATAGGACAAACTATGTAATTAGCATCAGGTTGTCATGTGATTTAAACACATCTACTAGTTCTGTCACTTATCAGCTCAGATGAATAGATATGTTCAGCTGCATTCTATGTGTGAAAAGATAACAGTATCACTCATATAAGATCCACTGGGTTGGATGTGTTAAAACTTTAACATCAGCAGGCAACAGTAAGACTTACCAGACAGACAGACATCCCTGAATAGAATGGCTTGGGTCATTAAGCTCAGTGTTTTACTGGCTGTTCTAATCACAACCATCTATACAAACCTGGACATCAAAATAAAAGGGGATTCCTATGACTTTTACATTCATAATAATGTAGACTACTGGTTGCTGCTGTGGAACATTTCTGACCCACTTGATAATTCCACCTTGGATGGAGAGATTAAGGATCGACTGAAACTGATACAGGATCAGAATAGTTCATATCTCAGGATCAACAGATTAACTCAGTCAGACTCTGGACAGTACAGGAAGGAGTATTGGAGAGACGGCAGGGTGGCATACAAAGGCAGTACTGACCTCTTGGTCTGTGGTGATGCAAAAGAAAGGAAGACTGTATACACATCCAGGAGACAGAGTAGATTTACAGTGTGGGGGTAAAAGAGATGGTAATAACATGACAGTCAGATGGTTCTATTGTGACTTGCGAAATTGCAAATATCTGGAGTCTAAGAACAGCTCATCTCTCATCTTCAACAACATCTCCAAGGCGGACATGTGGAATACTGAGTACACCTGTGTGGTACTGGATGGACAGCTTTGTATTTCCAGACACATCTATACTCTGTACCATCAGTTACAGTATGTTGGTCTGTCATTGGGAGAGGAGGTTGTACTGCCTTGCTTTAACTATGATGACCCCAGTGGGACAGAAACAACATGGAAAAGTGAATGCATTGATCCAAACCCTGGGACGATCTCATGGGACTCCAAACATCTCAACAGAGGATGACATCAGATGTGCGTGTCAGAAACTAAGAATTTTTTTTAAGAGTTTTTTGAAAAATATATGCCCACTTTGAATTTGATGCCAGCAACACATTTAAAAAAAGCTGGAAAAGTTGTGTAATGCTAAAAAAAACAGGTGGAAGATCTCACAACTAATTTGGTTAATTGGCAACAGGTCAGTAACATGATTTCGGTATAAATAGAGCATTCCAAAGAGGATGAGTCTTTCAGAAGTAAAGATGGGGAGGGGCTCATCACTCTGTGAAAGACTGCGCAGGCAAATAATGAAACAATTTCAGAATAACGTTTCTCACCGTAAAATTGCAAAGAGTTTGGGGATCTCATCATCTGCGGTAAATAATATAATTAAAAGGTTCATAGAATCCGGAGAAATCTCTGTATGCAGTATTGGATGGCAGTGATTTTCAGGCCCTCAGACGGCACTACATTAAAAACAGACACGCTTTTGTAGTGGACATCACTACATGGGCTCAGGAACACTTCGGAAAACCATTGTCTGTGAACAATACGTCGCTGCATCCACAAATGAGAGTTAAAACCATGCAATGAAGAAACCAGATATAAACAAGAACAAGATCTCTGGGCCCGAGCTCATTTTAGATGGACTGAGATGAAGTAGAAATCCCCAAACTCTAGATCCCCAAATTCATTGCATTTTTTTGTTGAGAAATATTATTCTTAAATTGTTTCACTTTTTGCCTGCACAGTCTTTCACAGAGTTGTGAGCTCCTCCACTTCTTCTGAAAAACGTATGCTCTCTGGGATGCTCTTTTTATACACAGTCATGTTACTGACCTGTTGCCAATTAACCTAATTAGTTGTGAGGTGTTACTCCCGGTATTTTTTGAGGGTTAGAGTTAGGAATACAGAATTAAATGTGCTTCCATTGATTTATTGATTAGTGATAAATCAATTAAGATCTTTTTGACAATATGAAATGTGTTATAGTATTTAGCATGTGGATTGATGTTGATGAGAGTCCGTAATGATACCATATTAATCTACTGACATTTTGGCAATTACTGGTTTACTCTTTTACCATGGTCCCTAAATGTGGAAGGGAGCCGGAACGGAGGAACGAATGTGAATGTCTGTTGAATCTCGAATATAAAACTGATTTCACCTCAGTATCTTATGGCACTCTTGCCTTAATAATGCAAAACAGACTGGATGCACAGTTGAAAAATGCTTGCTGGAAAGGCAAGGAGAATGTGGGATACGAATCTGGCATTCTACTTTCCCTTTGCAAAGCGCATGCCTAACTACCAAGCCACAAAATCATGTAGGATATTATGGGAAAAGACATCTCCATGAACATTAAGCATGTGATATTTCTCCCTGACCAGCAGGTAACACCCGTGTGTAGTGAATTTAAAAGATGAACTGTTATAAAAGGTCTGACAATTAGGGCTACACAAATCTGACAATTCTGCCCCTTAAAACAATATACTCTAACCTCTCTTTCTACCTGACTCAGGTTTCAAAGAATGATAGGCTGTATGGTGCTGTTGTAAACATTTCAACTCTCCAATCAGGGTATTATTTAGAACTGGGACACCAGTTGGGTGCAATTCAAAATGAGGTAGAACAAAAACCATCAGGTTCCAGACCTTGTAGGGTACGAGTTGAATACATCTGATATAGAATATGATAAAAACAAAACACATTTATTTAAGACTGCTCCCACCCAAGTTACTCTAATCATTTACTAATCATTTGCAGCTGTTTTGATGCCCCTGATTCTAGTTTTAACCCTTTTATGCGATAGTAAAGGTAGGGGTGAACTAAGCAAATTGTATTAATGTTTCTTTTAAGCTCAATACTTAACTAGAAATATACAATGTACAATCCATTAATGCACCAGTTCAGTAAAATTATATCCACACCCTTGCGTACAAACATTTCTCTGGATTCTCTGAATCTTTAATGATGTTATGTACTGTAGATTCTGTGAGGGGATCGTTACCTGCGTACCTTGCTCATGGCCTATGTGGATTGCTATTGATAATATTACGGTGACGTTATTGTTGGTAGTATCATATACAGGATCATGTGATTAAAATGAGTTACCCCAGAGGAGCAGAGCTTAATGCCAAGACATCGTATGTACATTGCTGTGCATAATTCTCTAATAAATGGTTTAACTAATACATGGCGTTTTCTGTCTGAAGTATTATTATTATTGACTAATGTTAGACAGTGTTTCATTCAGAAACACTGCAATATACACCAATCAGCCATAACATTATGACCACTGACAGGTGAAGTGAATAACACTGATAATCTTGTTATCATGGCACATGTCTGTGGGTTGATGCACGTGGTGAGCGAAGGCTGGCCTGTGTGGTCCGATCCAACAGACGAGCATTAACTTTTTTTTTATTAAAATGTTAACGCTGGTACTGATAGAAAGGTGTCAGAACACACAGTGCATCTCAGTTTGTTGCATATGGGGCTGTGCAGCCGCAGACCAGTCAGAATGCCCATGCTGACCCCATCCACTGCCGAAAGCACCTACAATGGGCGCATGAGCATCAGAACTGGACCACGGAGCAATGGGCTGGTTCAGGGGTATGGGGATGGGTAGACAGGGAGTAGGGCTGGTTCAGGGGTATGGGGATGGGCAGACAGGGAGTAGGGCTGGTTCAGGGGTATGGGGATGGGCAGACAGGGAGTAGGGCTGGTTCAGGGGTATGGGGATGGGCAGACAGGGAGTAGGGCTGGTTCAGGGGTATGGGGATGGGCAGACAGGGAGTAGGGCTGGTTCAGGGGTATGGGGATGGACAGACAGGGCTGCTGAGCCTGAAGCTGCATCTGTTGGGCCTGGCACCAGGCAGGGGCAGGGACCACTCATTTAGTATCAATTGCTTGCTAAAAGTTTGCCTGCATTGATTAAATGCAGGAACAAAATGTAAACACTCAGAATTTTCTTTGAAGATATTAAGTAACAAACGTTAGGGGTGCAAAACTAACCTATTTCACTATGGACTAAGCTAACAGATTAATTTCCACCACTCACGGACTACACCAACCTTCCTTTTTGAGAAATTGCGAACATACTGTCGCCGTTTCTTTTCTCTCTTCTATCTTTTCTTTCTTTTTGTTTTAGGAAACAAGATTTTCCTTTAGTAAGTAGACACATCCTTGATGCTCCACCAGCACTCCTCACTCGCAATTCACTGCTAGCAAGTATCGTTTGTGGTGTAGGCTATTCCTTTGTTATTTCTTCATCAATTAAGCAGGTAAAACGTCTGGAGTTGATTCCAGGTGTGGCATTCACATTTGGAAGCTGTTGCTGTGAACACACGACATGTGGTCAAAGGAGCTCTCAAAGCAAGTGAAACAGGCCATCCTTAGGCTGCAAAAAAGAAAATCCATCAGAGATAGCAGGAACATTAGGAGTGGCCAAATCAACAGTTTGGTACATTCTGAGAAAAAAGAACACACTGGTGAGCTCTGCAACACAAAAAGGCCTGGATGTCCACGGAAGATAACAGTGGTGGATGATTGTAGGATCCTTTCCATGGTAAAGAAAAACCACTTTACAACATCCAGCCAAGTCAAGAACACACTCCAGGAGGTAGGCATATCATTGTCCAAGTCTACCATGAAGAGAAGACTTGACGAGAGCAAATACACCACAAACCATTCATAAGCCTGAAGAATAGAAAGGCCAGATTAGACTTTGCCAAAAAACATCAAAAAAAAGCCAGCCCAGTTCTGGAACAGCGTTCTTTGGACATATGAAACTAAGATCAACCTGTACCAGAATGATGGGAAGAAAAAAGTATGGAGAAGGCTTGGAACGGCTTAACCTCCGAAGCATGCCACATCATCTGTAAAACACGTTGGAGGCAGGGTGATGGCATGGGCATGCTTGGCATCCAATGGCACTGGGTCACTAGTGTTTATTGATGTGAAAGAAGACAGAAGCAGCCGGATGAATTCTGAAGTGGATATACAGGTGCATCTCAAAAAATTTGAATATCGTGGAAAAGTTTTTTTTTTTTTTCTTAATTCAAATCAAAACATGACACCTTCATATATTCTAGATTCATTACACAAAAAGTGAAACATTTCAAGATTATGGCTTACAGCTCATGTAAATAAAAAATCCAGTATCTCAAAATATTACAATAAAAAATGTAGATACAGGAATGTCGCCCTGAGAAGAGCTCTAATCAGCTAATAAACTCCCTGAGACTTCAGTACACACAACCATAATCATGGGGATGACTGCTGACTTAACAGTTGTCCAGAAGACACTCGTTGACACCCTCCACAAGGAGGGTAAGCCACAGAAGATCATTGCTGAAAGGGCTGGCTGTTCGCAGAGTGCTGTATCAAAGCATATTCATGGAAAGTTGACTGGAAGGGAAAAGTGTGGTAGGAAAAGGTGCACAAGCAACAGGGATGACCGCAGCCTTGAGAGGATTGTCAAGCAAAGCAGATTCAAGAACTTGGGGGAGCTTCACAAGGAGTGGAGGCTGGAGTCAGTGCATCAAGAGCCACCACACACAGACGTGTCCAGGAAATGGGCTACAAGTGTCTCATTCCTAGTGTCAAGCCACTCCTGAACCAGAGACAACGTCAGAAGCGTCTTACCTGGGCGAAGGAGAAAAAGAACTGGACCGTTGCTCAGTGGTCCAAAGTCCTCTCTTCAGATGAAAGTAAATCTTGCATTTAATTTGCAAATCAAGGTCCCAGAGTCTGGAGGAAGAGTTGAGAGGCACAGAATCAAAGTTGCTTGTAGTCCAGTGTGAAGTTTACACTGTCAGTGATGATTTGGGTTGCCATGTCATCTGCTGGTGTTGGTCCACTGTGTTTTATCAAGTCCAGAGTCAATGCAGCTGTCTACCAGGAGATTTTAGAGCACTTCATGCTTCCATCTGCTGACAAGCTTTATGGAGATGCTGATTTCCTTTTCCAGCAGGACTTGGCACCTGCCCCCTGTGCCAAAATGACTGGTGACTGGTTTGCTGCCCGTGGTGTTACTGTGCTTGATTGGCCAGCCAACTCGCCTGACATGAACCCCATAGAAAATCTATTGTTAAGAGGAAAATGAGACACACCAGACCCAACAACACAGATGAGCTGAAAGCTGATTGCCTCCATGCCACGCCGCATTGATGCAGTAATTCGTGCAAAAGGAACCCCGACCAAGTATTGAATGCATAAATTAACATACTTAGGAAAACTTTGCAGGTGTTTTGAGTTAATTCGCTGATTAGAGCTCTTCTCAGGTCGTCATTTCTGTATTATAGATGTTTTATTGTTATATTTTGAAATACTGGATGTTTGATTTCCATAAACTGTAAGCAGTAAGCATCAAGATTGAAAAAAAAAAGAAATGAAATGTTTCAATAAGTGTGATGAATCTAGAATGCATGAAAGTGTCACTTTGTGATTTGAATTACGGAAAAAAATGAACTTTTCCACAATATTTAAAATTTTTTAGATGCACCTGTATTGTCTGCTCAAATTCAGCAAAATTCAGCAACGTTTTTAGACTGCATTTTACTTTACAAATGGACAATGGCCCAAAACATACTGCGAAAGCAACCCAGGAGTTTTTTAAGGCAAAGAAGTGGAATATTCTGCAATGGCCGAGTCAATCACTTGATCTCAACCCAATCGAGCATGCATTTCACTTGCTGAAGACAACTTTAAACAGAAAGACCCATGAACAAACAAATACTGAAGACAGCTGCAGTAGAGGCCTGGCAAAGCATCACAAAGGAGAAAACCCAGCGTTTAGTGATGTCCATGCATTCCAGACTTCAAGCAGTCATTGCCTGCAAAGAATCCTCAACAAAGTGTTAACATTTTATTTATGATTTTGTTAATTTGCCCACTTACATTTGACTAAGCCACTGAAATAAGTGGGCTGTGTATGAAAATGGTTACAATTCCTAAACGTTTCCCCTTGAATTAAAGCTGAAAGTCTGCACTTCAATTGAATCTCGGATGTTTCATTTCAAATCCATTATGGTGGCGTACAGAGTCAAAATTATGAAAATTGTGTCAGTGTCCACATATTTCCGGACCTAACTGTATTTCTATGGTTGGTCTGTAAAAGACAAACGATGCCCGTTGACCTGTGGTTTCTTAAACCAGCCCAGTACATGTTGTGTTTATCTGCGTTAGGCTGTATGACCAACGACACAGAACCTAACCAAAGATTAAGATGTTCAGCTACCAAGATGCCAGGATTTCATCCAATTTAGTGCTACATCATACTGTTGGCTGACTAGACAGAAATCGTCATCCCTCGTTCGTCATTGGCCGGCGTTTGCAGCTGCGTGGACAGTAGGGGTTCTGGAGTTGCTGTAGCCTCAGCACCCTCTGATGACATCCTGAACGTCACTTTTAGCTTTATGCCGTCCACTGTCTTTGGTGATTTGGTTCAGTCAGATGTCCCGTTGGCGTGTGTGAACATCAGTGTGTCGGTCTGTGTCTGTGTGTGCGTGTGTGTGTGTACTCGGTGTGTTTTGTTGTGACACTGCTGGCTGGTGATTTTAGTCATCTGAGAGCCGTTGGCCAGTGTTATGTAGTACTTGTTCACCGCGTCCTGCCTCTAACCTCCATGACACGGTCCTGATTGACACTCGTGAACTTATTGGGGAGAGTGTCATTTCTTTGGATGGTAACAAGGGCCTGAAAACACACTTCTTATGATGGACACTCTGTCAACTGCCTCAGAGTGACCTCCAGTCAATGTCGGACGCTGAAGCTCGCTTTTCTGCCCGCGTGTGTCTGTGTGCATGTCTTTGCGCGTGCGCGCAATTCAGCGTCAGCTTGAATCCGATCAGTACTTGGGGCCAATCTCATTCTGTGGGTCTAATGTTATTTTAGCCATTACACAGCTTTCCTGTCAACACCCCCGGTGTCACTCTGCCACAGCCCCTGTGCCGACCTCCCTCAGCCTCTCAAACAGCCCTGCTCATCTTCATCTAGTGTAATATCTCCATAGATGTTGTGTGATATCTACGTAACCCCTACAGGGCTTTGTTCCTAGGTGTCTTTTTTCTTCCCTGGGCCCTGACTGAGCTGACTAGATTTAATTGTAAACTGGTTACTCCTAATCATTCCCTCATTCCAGACAGAATGGTCCAATTCTCTCCCAGGTACGGGACACGGCATGAGGCCTGCATCGCATAGGGTGAGGACACTGCACGTCGAGGAGCAGATATGCGCCACGCTCGAGTGCTCCTTCCTACAAGGGAATTGGTTTTTTGAAGAAGCCTGGCTATGAGTGTTGTGATTGCAGTTCGGCTGGATAAATTATGCCTCGGTTTTCATTGCCGTACATAACAATTATATATTACAGCCTGGATCCACCAGGACGGGCTGATGAGACAATTAGTCGTGTAAAATATCGCCTGATACTCATTCAGAACGAGGTGCTACAGAGAAACAGGTGTGCATGACTCATTGCCCTCACCCCTTTACCCTGTACAACAAGCAGGTTAGCATTTCTTTTGTATGGGGGGGCAAGGAATTTTCTGAAGGCAAATTTTCTCTGAGACCATGCAGCTTGATGACAGGATTGAGCAGCCTCTAGAGCAATGCATTTTTTTTCTTTCTTTTTATATTACCTTTTACCAGTTAAACCTATTGAGAACCGATTCTCATTTGCAATGTCTCAGCCTAAGGCATAACAGTGCACAAAAGTTACACAGAGTACAGAAAATGAATTATTTACAATGGGATGAAAGCCAATCAAACAGGACAGATTGATAAATTACACAAAGAACTATATAAAGAGAGATACATAAATCACACCATATGTGGTGGTACTCATAATCAGAGAGATAATGTGCATAGGTAGCTCCATTATAGTTAACCATAAACAGTTTTACTTTAGGCTATGTTGTGATGGATGTACTACACCGGCAACGAACACATTCCTCTTGATATCGACTTACATAGCGTAGTTTACATAGCGTAGCGGTTAGCTATTCAACTGTTATTGTATGAACGACCATCTACAGTAATCTTTGTACAAGAGTACACTTTAGTTCCGTTAATAAACACTTAGTTCAGCAAAAATTTAACAGCTGGGACAAAAGTTGCATTTGGTGACTATACGGAGGTGGATTGTCTACCAGAAAGCCCTGTGGTCTTGTGGGAACATCCCCGACCCTCAACAATTTAACCCTGGTTCAATTCCCCTCTTAGGCATTCCAATTTTTGTCTCACCGAAATATTTACCCACTCTGTACTTTTCAGCCGTCGCACAACAATATATATCCACTCTCTTGAAACTATATACTTAAAAGAATAATTGTACCCTATTATGTTTTCGTTTTATTAAGAAACTGACCAGCCATGGGGTGATTGGAGTCATTATAGAGTTGTGCTCATAAGTTTGCATACTCTGGCAGAAATTGTGAAATTCTGGCAATGATTTTGAAAATATGACTCATCATGCAAAAAGACTGTCTTTTATTTAAGGTTAGTGATCATATGAAGCCATTTATTATCACATAGTTGTTTGGCTCCTTTTTAAATGATAATGAAAACAGAAATCACCCAAATGGCCCTGATCAAAAGTTTACATACCCTTGAATGTTTGCCCTTGTTACAGACACACAATGTGACACACACAGGTGAAAATGGCAATGAAAGGTGAATTTCCCACACCTGTGGCTTTTTAAATTGCAATTAGTGTCTGTGTATAAATAGTCAATGAGTTTGTTAGCTCTCGCGTGCATGCACTGAGCAGGCTAGATACTGAGCCATGGGGAGTAGAAAAGAACTGTCAAAAGACCTGCGTAACAAAGTAATGGAACTTTATAAAGATGGAAAGGGATATAAAAAGATATCCAAAGCCTTGCAAATGCCAGTCAGTACTGTTCAATCACTTATTAAGCTGTGGAAAATTCGGGGATCTCTTGATACCAAGCCAAGGTCAGGTAGACCAAGAAAGATTTCAGCCAAAACTGCCAGAAGAATTGTTCAGGATACAAAGAAAAACCCATAGGTAACCTCAGGAGAAATACAGGCTGCTCTGGAAAAAGACGGTGTGGTTGTTTCAAGGAGCACAATACGACGATAGTTGAACAAAAATGAGCTGCATGGTCGAGTTGCCAGAAAGAAGCCTTTACTGCGCCAATGCCCCAAAAAAGTCCGGTTACTATATGCCTGACAACACCTTGACACGCCTCACAGCTTTTGGCACACTAATTTGGAGTGACGAGACCAAAATAGAGCTTTATGGTCACAACCGTAAGCGCTATGTTTGGAGAGGGGTCAACAAGGCCTATAGTGAACAGAATACAATCCCCACTGTGAAGCGTGGTGGTGGCTCACTGATGTTTTGGGGGTGTGTGAGCTCTAAAGGCACGAGCAAGATGAATGCAGCATGTTATCAGAAAATATTGGCAGACAATTTGCATTCTTCTGCACGAAAGCTGCACATGGGACGCTCTTGGACTTTCCAGCACGACAATGACCATAAGCACAAGGCAAACCCTCCAGTGGTTACAGCAGAAAAAGGTGATGGTTCTCTGGGGAGATCTCAAATATGCTGTCTATGACCTGGGGGCATTTTGCCAAGACGAATGGGCAGCTATACCACCTGCAAGAATTTGGGGCCTCATAGACAACTATCACAAAAGACTGCACACTGCCGTTGATGCTGAAGGGGGCAATACACTGTATTAAGAACTAAGGGTATGCAGACTTTTGAACAGGGGTCAGTTCATTTTTTTCTTTGTTGCCATGTTTTTTATGATTGGGCCATTCTGTTGTGACCTACAGTTGAATGTGAATCCCATAAGAAATAAAAGACATGTGTTTTGCCTGCTCACTCATGTTCTCTTTATAAATGGTACATATATTACCCATTCTCCAAGAGTATGCAAACTTTTGAGCACAACTGTAGGTACTGTTGCCATCTACAGTAATCTTGTACAAGAGTACTCTTTAGTTCCATTAATAAACATTCCGTTGTCCACGTTATTTCAGCAAAAATGTAATGGCTGAGCTAAATGTTGCGTTCCTGCTGTTTAAATAGCGTAATGGTTAAAGACAGTCTGCCACATAAAAAACGTGGATCGAAACCCGCCAGGGACAACAACCTTCACAATTCTAATTGCCGGCCGGCTGAACTAGGCTTGCCTGGTTCCTTTTCTGGTTAATTTAGCAATTGCTGGTTTGGTTTTTCTATACCGTACCAGCAGTCTAGAACATAGCCTGTCTTGTGGACCTCCAAAACCTTTGAACATTTTTGGAAGATCGTTCCCAGTGGAGACCAAAGAATTCTGTTTAGGGCTACATGCTGAAACACGTTGGTTAAAAAATATTAATGTCTTTTACATCTACAAGGCTTTAACTGCTCAAGGCCGTCACAGCAACGACTGTTGCTATGGTTTCATTAGATCTTTCTGGAGATATTGTATTACTATAGGGGTATTGTGGTGAGGGCTACAGTACACTACTTAGCAAAGATAACATCAGTATTTGAATCATGAGCTTGTTTTATGATAATGCAGGACCCTCTGGGAAACATTCCAAACAGAAATAGATTATCAGTCTCCCCAAGTGAAGTTCACTTGAGGGGAATGATTGTTTAGAACAAAAAATTGCAGAAATAAAAGTGAGGTGAGTAGTAGGGTTCAAACAGCATCCATACATACTGTAGTTGCAGGAGAAGAGGAAAAAGGACAGCATAGCCGACGGTTGTGATCTTAGCTAAAGGAAAGTCAGTGCATCCAAAAGCAATGCTGGCCAATGAGGAGCCTGGGAAAGGGGGTGAAATGTCGATACCACAACGCCACTGTTGGGCTGGCTATCTAGGCTAATTAACTGTACCATTAACATAATGCCAACCGGCTGAGGTATTGATTCATGTACGGTACATGGAGGCTCTATCAGTTATTTGAGGCGTTATTGCACAACTACATTACATTTTATGTTTTGTTTTTAATAGTTTAGATACTTGAGCTTGTGTCCTCAGAAGTGAAAATACGAATGCAAATGCCTAAGAACAAAAAGGGGAAATTTAAATCTTTGTAGTATGTAGCATTTCAAGTTTTTGTTTACAGCCTTTTCATGATAAATAACTATCACTATTTGTTGTGTGACTAGATTTAACACTGTATACTTTACTTTGTGACTTATGTTTAATGACTTACAACCCTGTACTTTGTGTGACTTTGGATTGTCTACTTTACTGTGTGACTTACACTGATAAGCCAAAACATTATGACCACCTGCCTAATATGCAGTTGTCCCCTGAAGGTGTCCTGTGGTATCTTGCACCAAGACATTAGCAGCAGATCCTTCAAGTCCGATAAGTTGTAAGGTGGAACTGCCGTGGATTGGACTTGTTGGTCCAGCACATCCCAAAGATGCTCAGTTGAGATCTGGGGAACTTGGAGGCCAGGGCAACACCTTGAACTCTTCATCATGTTCCTCAAACTGTTGCTAAACAATGTGTGCAGTGTTCCATTGTAGGCAATTTTGATGGTGGTCACAGGGGTCAGCATGGGCTGGTTCACCGGTTTACGGCTACGCAGACCCATACGCAGCAGGGTGCAATGCACTGTGTGTTTTGACACATTCCTCCTGTAACCATTTACATTTTCTTTGACTTGTGCCTCTGTAGATTTTCTGTCAGTCTAGACCAGACAGGATAGCCTTTGTTGCCCTCGCACAACGATGAGCCTTGGGCGCCTAGCACGCTGTCGCCGGTTTGTGGTTTGTTCCTCCTCGGACCACTGTTGATAGGTACTCACCACTGCTGACCGGGAGCACCCCACAAGCCTTGCCATTTCAGAGATGCTCTGAGCCAGTCGTCTGGCCATAACAGTGTGTCCCTTTTCTAAGTCGTTCCGGTCATAACTCCTGCCCATTTCTCCTGCATCCAACTCGTTGACTACGAGAACTGATTGTTCGCTTACCATGACATGTACCCTTGTTAGGAGATGATCAAAGTTATTTGCTTCACCTGTGAGTGGTCATAATGGTTTGGCTCCTCAGTGTATGTTTAATGACTTAGCGCCCTCTACTTTACTGTGTGACTTAACTATGTCTACTTTACTTTGACTTAGCTATGTCTACTGTGAGACTTAGCTATGTCTACTGTGTGACATAGTGATGGCTATTGTGCATCTTAGCACTGTTTGCTTTATTTTGTCACTTAGCTCAGCCTACTTTAGATCTCCAGAAGAAGTAAACACATTTTTCTTTCTCGGTGAGTATTCCATTATACCTCTACTGTTTTATCTTAGGCTTTGGATGATGGATTGTTCTTCAATCACAACACTTCAGCATGTATTCTGTAGAACTTTTACAACTGTGTGTGTGTGTGTTTACGTGTGTCTATTTACGAGTGTTTGTGTGTGTGTCTGTTTGGGTCTGCCCCTGAATTGACAGATTTGAGTCAATGCAAATGGATTCCTATATTTTCTGGCTCAGTGGAGAATGAGGTGTGTCTATCTGTGTGTGTGCTTGTGTGTGTGTCTGTGCATGTAAGCGCATGTCTATATAAAGTGTGTTCTCCAGCATGAAAAACCAATAGCATCCCCTGGTTATATCACTTGTTCACAGCTGAAGGTGTGGAGAGAATCAAGTGAGACGGTTAAGTCTGATTGACATCCCCACGCCCCTCCTAGGTGGTGAGGCAGACACTCAGGCCTCAGAGAATCATACCGAATAAATTAAACACTACCTTTATCGTTTTTTACCTAATGAGTTATGTAACGTTCATGTATGCAATTTCCTGTGGTAAATTGTAGGTCCTGAAATACACAAGTATTACATTTTGACAACTGTGATAGCTTAATAGCGAAGGAGAGTTGAATGAGTGTTTGGAAAAAGTGATTGATAAGACTGAGAAAGATAAGCGTTTAAGCACATTAGACAGCAAGGGAAAATGGCACTCTGGGGGATGAAGAAGGCGAAGGATGTAAGGGAAGAGGAGAGGAATGCAATCGAGGCCAGGCCAGAAAAGTAACAGGGCAATTTGTCTGCTCTTTTGTAGAGGAGATAGGCCGAGCTTGGAGTAAGATAGTGTTGTGAAGTGGAGACGGTGTCGGTGGAAATTAAACTGACATACCATGGAAAGAGGTGAGAGAGCTTATAGCTTCATAGCTTCTATGGGGTTCTACAGTCGGGATTGTATTGAGGACAATGTTTTCAAACTTTTAACGCAATGTTCGCTGTTTATCAGATTCGCTCTAGCCATGTAATGTGAACATCAATCAAATGTATTTTGTAAAGCCCTTTTCCTTTCAGCCGTGTATACAGACACACTGTGCTGTGTCTTGCTCCACCAGTGTTGGTAGCCTAGCAGTCGCGCTGGTGGGCTGCAGAAGAGCTGGAGTTGAATACAGGTCGCGCGGCAGGGTCAGGAGGTGAGACGCAAGAGAGGAAGAGAAAAAGAGAGGGAGGAAGAGACCAGGAGCCTAGACATGCGGTATCGGGGGAAAGTAGGTCAGAAAGGTAGAGAACAGACACGGAGAGAGACAATGAACAATGCATCAGGATAATGAAATGAATACCTTTATCCTTCCCGCTATTCACTTGTTACTGTAACTGTTGTTCACTATTCTGTTAATGTTATATATTTATGTACTTTGGCAATGTATGTAGTAACACAGTCCATGCCAATAAAGCCATTGGAATTGAATTGAGAGACGGAGAGAGAGGTAGAGAGAAAGAGGGTGAGAAAGGCATGGAGGGATATGGAGCTAGAAGGAAAGAGAGTGAGAGAAACAGAGACAAGAAGAGACAGCCTGAGAGGGAGGGAAGGGAGACAGAGGAGGGAGAGAAGGGAGAGACATTAAGGGAGGGAGTTGGACCGAGAGAGAGCGACTGCGAGAGAGAGGAGGGACAGAGCTGATCCACAGGTTTGACCTTGCAGACAGATTGTGTGTGTGTGTGTGTCGGGGTGTGTGTGTGTGTGTGTCGGTGTCGGTGTGCGTGTATCCGCCAGAGTGGCCAAGCTGTGCCCTATTTACCAGGCCAGAGCAGAGCCAGAATAACACCCAGGAAACAGACAAGAGCCTCCATCTGTCAAACCTCTCATCCATCCTCATCAACGCAGCTTGTTTTAACAAACCTGGTGAGCAACACATAGCCAGCCAGGCCCTGTGGTTAATTAGTGCCACGTAGACAAAGGTCTCCATTACCAGCGAGGACGCGGAGAATCCCGTCTCCCTAATGACTTGTTACTCAGGGGCGAAAATCTGATATCACCATTGGAGGGGACAACTACATGAAATTTTCTCAAGAGCAATTCTTGGGGGAGATACCAAAAGTAGTGCTGTTATTTACTGTTTCAGTTAGCGCCATCGGTTTGCCCACTACTGTAGCTCTGCAAATTCAGCTATTGTGAGTGTGAACCCTACCAAGATAAAACAGACTGGAATAACCTCACGTTAGCTACGTGCATCGAGTGCCTTTCAGACGGTAGACACGAACACTGCCAGCTAAGGGTTAGCGTTAGGAACACTACATACATGGGCGGATCGATCCCAATATCGATACTACAGATACTACGTCTCGTTTTTGAAGATCGATTCTAGCGTCAATAGGATTGATACCAGATTCAGTTTTTCGTTTCTAAGTTCCCATTTCATCAAAGAGTAGAACACTCTCCCTTTGCAAACAACGTTCCGTTGTTGTGAACACGTCTCAAGTGCTTCTCCAGCTCAACTGCTGCTGCATGTGACCGTGGACTCAAACAACGAACATACGCATCGCGCATCCTGACTACTGGCGCCAACCGCCAATCCAACCCATAGGCCTTCATTTATTGCAGGAGCATCGTGTGAAATATAGACTATATGCAGACATTCAAATAGTATATTTAGCCCATTGAAAAAGATATAAATTCCTTATTTTAATGGAATTTAAAACAAAATACCTCAAACCTGAAATATGGAAAAATGTAGTCTGTCATAGGCTATAGACGTAATGATTGTATTTTACCCAGGTGATTCCCCAAGAGCTCTGGATATTAAAAGAAGTTGTTCCCTGTATGAAAGTACATAAGCCACTTTTAATAATGAAAAGTAGGCTATTGGTATTGGTATCGATATTGGTGATTCTGGCCCTGTATTACTTGGTATCGGATCTAACCCAAAATGTGTTATAAGTGTCTATAATCAGCACATGTGTGTTCATTGCGTCTTATCAATATTAAATTACATAGCTATGTTTACAGTGATATATTTGGGGGGGGCAAATCATAGTTTTCCCCAGGATGGGGTGGTGGGGGGGGGGGTCTGGTCCCCCCCGGTATTTCCGCCTATGTTGTTACTCCTTCATCTAACTGTAACGATTCGGCGATGAGTGACGCGCGTCCATCTAAGTTGGAACGGTGTGCGGTCTCAGATCTCCACGTCTACAAGAACCGAACGGCCAATGTTTGATCATCGACGCCCTCCTTTCCATTTTAGCTCACTCATTTCTCACTGATGATAACCAATGCCCCAGGGAGCCTGTCTGGTCCGCTCTCTACCTAACAGCCCGCCTCATCTACCTACAGTCACGCGTTCAATAATGATGTGCCCCGGCTTGGGGTGTAAAAATAGTCGCCGTTGGCCCCAACATAATTAACACCATCGTTCATCACAGCTCCAATAACCGGCTGTCATCCCACATGAGCGATCGCTCTTCAGCTGGTTCCACCGAGCAATATTGTTAGTCCAAAGTCCACTTCATCATCTTCATCAATTCGCGGTTACACTTCCCGCGCGGTTCGTGTTCACCGCCGAACAAGGCTCCTTTATTGGCCCGATAGAACTCTCGGGAGTGTGTTTTTCTTTCTTGTCGTAGCTCATGCAGGGATCAGAACGTCCAGTACGGTTTGTGTTATTGGCACATCGGACGTTCTGATTTAAGTTTAGATCATGGAAACGGGTATTTGCGTCGTTCTCTTCCACAATCTTTCTCTCGTCTCAGCTGCAGCCGATGATAAACCCTCCCGGTAGAAGGTCCGAAGAGTTCAGGCTGCTACAAGGCCAGAGGCAACTTCTGGACAGGCACTTAACTTTTTTCCATTGCCATTTCCAGAGCATTCCGCTGGAGTTCCACTGAATTCCACTTAGCCAGGAAAGTTCTTTGAGGCAACCACTTACAAAGTGGCAGCCCTGGCATTCCAGAGCTGAAGAGCTACTGCCAAGATCGCTGATTGAAACCTCCCTCAGCCTTCCTTCCACTACACCCCATCTCAACCTCTCTCCCCTCCCGGGACTCTCACCTATCAGCTCCCTGGAGAGAGAAGAGGGAGGAGAGAAAGAGAGTGGGAAGAAGAGGAGAAATAGGTAGAGCGAAGAGAGACAGAGATAGCGTGGTAAAGTTATTCTTCAGGCTGTAAATGAAGCCAGGCAGACCCCAGTCCAAACATGCCTATCTGATAGTCTGCCGGCTTTTTTCCCTCTATGATGGGCTCCTGTTGACCTGACCTTAAATGCTTCAGAGTGCTTTCCCAACAGCTCTCAACTCTGTGAACAGCTATCTAATACCAACACTAATCTATTCATATGCTGTTTGAAGTCATCAAATAATTAGGTCCCTATCTTGTTAATAAGACCATCAGAATGTGCCTACAGAACTGAAAGGAACTGAAAAACAGATTATGATGGTCCCGTGTTATTGAATGGTATGGCACTCACCCTTTTGTGTCCTGTAGCAGTTGCAGTATAGAGACAGTTTGTATATTGCTGTTAGTTAAGCAGAAGGTCTCTGAGGGTGTCAAATGTTCAACTTTTGTCATTATCACCTACAGGTGACCAACAAAATCAACTGGTATTCAGTCTTTTTTATCTCTGTCAAAAGAATCTTAAAAACCTTCTTTCATGGCAAGTTCTACAAATAAGCTACAGGTACGAATAGATTATTTGATTATGATCTTACTAAGCTTGTTCACTTGTTTGCCGTGAGTAAAGTGGTCTTGGGTAGTGTGACGTGGTGTTGGTAATATTTCTCCATGCTTCGTCTCTTTGCATGCTCATCATTCGGAGACGTGACGTGCATCGTCTGTGTTGAATGCGTGGCCTCAGAGAACGTTCTTTGTGCTTCTATTTGCAATAATTATTTTCTCTTTTCAGAGAAACGCTTGTGTGTGTGTGTACGTCTGCCCTGTTTGTGTGCGTGCATGCCTGTATATCTTTTTTTCCTCTCATACATCCAATCCTTTTATCTGGCGCCGCAGAACTTTCGGTACCTTGAATATGTTCTGGAGAATGACCCAGACCAGACACAGCATGTGAAAATGTGGGCCGTGCGGGTTGATTCGGACCGTACAACACAGCGCCCTCAAAGACGGGGTGCTTCAGTTGACCTGCGCTGATCCACAGGTTGTTCACAATCTGGAACCTTCCGGACTCTCCACCCTTCAGCCCGTGGAGCGCTGCATGCCTTTGTCTTCCTAACAGGGAGCGGGGCCGAGGGTTCCTTTAGTGGCCTAAACTCAGCGTCATTGTATTTGTGTGTGTTTGCTTTGCTAATGAGTGCGATCACTCCATCTGCCGTATTGTTCCTCTCCTTGATTACTCTGCTTCCCTCTGGCCTTCTATTCAGAGCCTCTAAAACACACCAACCCACGCGCGCGAACACATTAAACACTGTGCAAGTCTCAGGCCCACCTGACAAAATCATTTCTGGATATTTATCCGGATTTTATTTGCCCATGAAAAAAAATGATATAACATTACACTAAATACAAATTAACATTAACGAAAAACCATCAAAATCATTTCTGTGGCGTGCAAAATGTGATTGGTATCTTGTTAAGTGGCTTGTAATAATCTTAAGAAACCAAGCAGGTTGGAGGAGCTGAACCCAGTGGAAGAGCTGAAAAACTGCATCTAAGGAACATTACCTAAAGGTCACTTCCTTGAGGGACAAAGGGATAATGCAGGGAAGTGCTTCGTCTGGCACCAAAGTACACGATTAGTATGTGAGAAGCCATTCTATGTGAGAAGCCATAGGAAATGGTCTTATTTGACTGACGACTTCAGCACAGTCGTGAACCCAAACACTCTGAAGAGATGACTAAAACCTACTTGGAGCGGAAGACCGATAAGCTCGTAATTAAAAGGTATTATCCCTGTTGATAATGACAGATTCACACTTTTACAAACACCTTCCCAAATGCTCGCTTGCACTTGTGTGACAGATGATGAAAATAAGAGAACACCTATTATTATCACTTCATTAAAATGGAGGTAAGAATACTAATTGACCTTGTGGCCCTCAGCTGCTCAGTAGAGCGATTCTCATTTAGCCACTGCAACTAACTCAGCATCTAACAACAATTAAAAAGTTAAATCACAATTTAAAGCAAAAGTTCAAACACACAACTCCTTTCCATCTGTTACAGCGTTTGATGACGGGTTAACGCTAAAATAGAAGCAAAGCAGTGTTTCATTGTGCTAGTTCCTTTCCTTTAATCACTGATTAAATGTTCCCGTTTCTTGTTTTAAACCAGTCCCCACAGGAGACAGGGATCCGCGTGTGTGTGTCAATGCTTGGCGTTCATTCTGTGTGTGTAAAACTGGAAGTAATGGTGTCTGAGCTCTTGACGCTAATCCGCTAAGCAGAACCATGTGATGAGATGTATTATGTTGGTCATGCTCGACGAGTACATTCACCCTCCCGTCCGCGCCCTGCGGAGAGAGACGGGACCAGAGGCAGTGAAGGTCCGTGACAGGCAGGGCAGTTGAACTGAACTGTGATGTATCAGGTTTTACTGCTTGATCAATGCTAGATAGGAGCCACTCTTCCCTTTTGTTTCTACATTGGATCAGCTTGACTCATGCCTCCATCCTGGCATTTAGGACGTGACTGAGGTCACCGGAGAGAGGGAAGAGGAGGGGAAAGAGAGCGAAGAGGTGTCCTGTAAACTATTTCTGTCTTACAGGCTCTGTACATAGAAGGCTATAGCATACTGATGATAACCACAATTCCTCACATTCCACCGAGAGGGTTCAATAAATCATCGTCGAGATTTGGAGCCCGATCAGACCTTCTAATCTCTCTCCTCGCTTTGATGTGACAGTGGCCACTGGATTGTATCTCCTTTCATCAACATCAAATACACCAGAAAACAGTTGACCAACTAAAAGAAATAGGAGGTATATAGAGAGTTAAGACTATGGTGCCAAACATTGCGTTATGTACATTTAGCTTTCACTGGGTCTTTACACAGGATTGTCTTTGTGAGCGTACAAACAGCACATCAATAAACTACGTGGCACTTTTATGGAAGGGAATCATATCCACTTCTGCACTGCAGGCGTATTTCCTTTTGCACCAGTTAGATCCAGTGACAAACTGTAAATGCTTGAAGATTTCAGTGACCAACATGTCACAGTATTTATATTTATACCATATCTGTTTTGAACAATATATACTGTATATGCGTCCCCATCTTCATGAAAATGCATGTATAAAATCATGATACATATACATATACATGCCAATATCTAGGTATGGATGTATTGCTGCAATAGCTTTATCAATATCAATTACACTGTGTCTAACAATACTTTCATATATTCGTAACCTCACCGTTACTTGCTACCTTTTTCACAGGGCAATCGTTCAACATCAGAGAGAGTCACGCTGCATATTCTATGTCTGAAAATGGAACAAACGACAAACCATCTACATCAAAGTAAACTAAGGTAAACATCATTAATGAGGGCAGTTAAAACCCGTCTCTCATTCTGTCTTTGTCTCTCTCTCTACTGCTCTCTCAGGACAGACTAACTGCTATTCCAGCAATGGCATTAACGTCAGCACAAACTAATTAAGGGAAATGCCTCGGTAATTAACTGCACACCCAGCTCAGCAGCCATACCTTCTACCAACCTCCTGCTTGGCTTCTTCCAGTGTCCCCAGCCTCAGAGCCTAATGCTTTTTCTCACTTCCTATCCTAAGGTCCTAGCTCTGACAGGAAAACCTGAGACTAACTCCACCCCCTGGCTGTTGGTTTTCCAGGTCTGCTAGGTCTCTCAAATAAAGGCCAGTGACTCTGTGCCTTTGTAGATTAGCATATTTACCACTGTGACACCCAGCACACGCAACAGTCACACACACACACACAACAGTCATGACGAACATATACACGTGCTGGTCATATAATTAGAATATCATCAAAAAGTTGATTTATTTCAGTAATTCCATTCAAAATGTGAAACTTGTATAGTGTATACATTCATTCCACACAGACTGATATATTTCAAGTGTTTATTCCTTTTAATTTTGATGATTATAACTGACAACTAATGAAAACCCCAAATTCAGTATCTCAGAAAATTAGAATATTGTGAAAAGGTTCAATATTGAAGACACCTGGTGCCACACTCTAATCAGTTAATTAACTCAAAACACCTCCAAAGGCCTTTAAATGGTCTCTCAGTCTAGTTCTGTAGGCTACACAATCATGGGGAAGACTGCTGACTTGACAGCTGTCCAAAAGACGACCACTGACACCTTGCACAAGGAGGGCAAGACACAAAAGGTCATTGCTAAAGAGGCTGGCTGTTCACAGAGCTCTGTGTCCAAGCACATTA
>JACXGI010005133.1:27759-49018 GCA_016801175.1 Esox masquinongy | reverse complement strand
AGTGGCCTCGGCTGGGCTGACATGCCTGCAGTGGCCTCGGCTGGGCTGACATGCCTGCAGTGGCCTCGGCTGGGCTGACATGCCTGCAGTGGCCTCGGCTGAGTGCTGCGCCACCATGAGCCCATTGGAACTGTGGCGGGCAGGACACTCACGCTGACAGCGCCAAACAAACTCCATACGCTCGAAATTCTCTCCTACAGGAGAGAAAGCTGTTGGAACCCAGCCTGAGAGAGCACGCAGTCTAAAGTCTAATACCTTCTACTCTACAGTACAGCTGACTCGGTTCCTAAGGGAACCCAAACAGATGCTCTCTCAGATTTCTGATGGAACCAAAACACAGTTGCCATGTCGGATTTTTGATGGAACCCAAACAGTCTCTCTTTCTGTGGTCTTCCTGCTCTCGGCCTCTGTAAATCCTGATTGTCCATTAGCTCAGGTGGACATGACAGAATTAGATAATCCACTGAGGGGCGGGGCCTGAGCCGTGGTGCACCTTAAACCCCCAGGTGGTCAATTGAATTTACCTTGTTTAGATTGGCAGAGGCAAGTCATGGATATGATATGGCAAATGTCTGCCTTGAGGCGCCGAGACCAGGGGCATAGACCACGGGGCATAGACCACGGGGCAATATCTGGTATTCCGGTCATCAGACCGGTCACCACTACTCGTACACATCACATACCTTGTTCCCTCTGCCCAACCTGGGGGGAAAAACATGCATCATTAGACACAGTACATTCCATGTTTATTTAAGTAATCAGGTTTGGACCAAAGGGTTCCTTAGAGTAGCTTTGGTTCGGAAACCTTGAGAGAGAGTGGTCACATTCCTCAGGTGTTTGGCTCGCAGTGCTAAAACAGGGCTGCCGGTTGGCTGTTGCACACTTCCTGACATCTTGTGGCTTGTGCTTGTGTGTGTGGCACACGAATGGACACACATCAGCAGGACACTAACCATGCACAGCGTGTCGCATACCAGTAGATGACGCGGAAACACTGCTAGTAGTGATTATGTCAGTTCAATGCAGTTACATGTACACGATAGTCTACATCCTTTTTAGGACAACAGTTGGCTGTACCAGCACCAGAACAAAACACTCTTTGGTATTTACAGTTTTTACTTCACAGCGCTTTCCAACCTTTCCGTAGCATAGGACCAACACTGTTTTGTCATGGCTCTCTTGTCAACACAACTGGACTAAAGACACAAGGACAGAAATATAAAAGATAGGGATGTCTTTAACCACTAAGTAACTGCTTGGAACGAGCACCAAACCATTTCCAGACCCCTGGCTTGACTAAGGAATGTTCAGTGGTAAAATACACACAGACACACACCACAGGCACCAGGAACGCCTGGTTAGGAGGAGTGGGTGGGGAGAGGAAACACGACTGGTGTAACCTCCCTTTGGCCCTGCACACATGTCCACTTCACAACCCTAACAGGCTCCGTCTCAGGCCAATATGCGTTTTAATGTGCTTCTAAAAGGCTCTGGGTAGAATCAGGACGTGCGCTGCGCAGTAGCGGAGGGCCTATCTGGCGTCTGTGTGTAGCTGCGTGTTCTCTGCGGGCCAGATGGTATTAGTATTAGAGACAGTGAAGGGGCTGCTAATAGCGCGGTGAGGACGCTGCCACTGGTAATCTCACTTTCCTGTGGAACAGCCATATTTATCTGGTCTGCAGGATCTCCCACCCCCTCCCATTCTCTCCCCTCCTCCCGCTCTCCCTCCCTTTCTCTGTTCTGTAGGGATGCAACGTGATGGATCCACAGAGCTGCCTGCCTGGTCACATGGCCAAACACTGCTGGTCTCACAGGAATTTATGTTGCTAGAGAGAACACTTGGGGCGTGCGCACGGGATGGGTTGATGACTGCGCGTGTGCGCGTTTGTATATATCTGTCTTAAAGCTAGAACTCATAATTGCTACCTAGTTCGTGCCAACACAGAGGTGGGACTTCCACTTCATTATAGTTTTAGTTAGGGATTCTAGGGACCGATGGGCACTGGCATTTTTGGACTATTGTGTGTCTGGTGTATGTTTGTGTATCTACGTGTGGGCAGTGTTTACCTACCGCAGTTAAAAGGTTGCTAGCACTCTAGAACATATGGTGCATTTAAATTGTTTCTTTCTGGATGGGCAGCAATGTTACCACAGTTAGCTATGGCTCATGGAATACACATCCAAACTGCTCGCTGAGGTATCAGAAGGATATTCATGAATCATGAGTTTACCTAGCTCGGAGCAAGTAGAAGAAAACAGAATGACCATTGAGTTCCACTTCTCCCTACAGTACAGTGATGAGGGTTTTCTGATGGCGTCAACATAATATTAGACATTAGAATAATAGTAAATGTGTAGAATAGTTCACAAACATGCAAATCAGGGGGACAATGTATTTTTCTTTGTGAACCTATTTTGAATACATCGTAAATAAACACATATCACATACCCATAACGATGTATGTTTGGAGAGTCCATGGACTCATGATGTCATTCTATTACCAGATTTAAATCCACTCCGCTTCCTGTAGTTCAATAACAAAGAGACGTTTTCCTACACAATCTGTTCTCTCCTTTCACAGCAGACACCCCATTGTTGTGTGTTTTTCTAGGGTCCCATGAACACGTGGGTCCCATGAACACAGGTTAGACAAGCTGTCAGACCAGCTGATAACAACCAGCCCAATCAATAACAAAGAACCTGATTTATGTAATGTTACATCCATCTGCTGGAAATGTAACAGAAGCTAGAATAAGCTGAACGTCAACACCATCTGTTGTTTAGTACATTTATTGAACACATGTTCAAAAGTGGAAAGGCAGAGCTATCAGGCAAAATATGTCAGCATAATAATAGAAATTGCTTGTTAAGCACAAGTTAACTGATCCTTTAGCCTTTGTAAGCTTTTGGGAAATGTGACCAATAAGACTTCAGGTCAGGTC
Source organism: Esox masquinongy (assembly GCA_016801175.1). Classification (NCBI taxonomy): domain Eukaryota; kingdom Metazoa; phylum Chordata; class Actinopteri; order Esociformes; family Esocidae; genus Esox; species Esox masquinongy. Next base: position 46,075 of record JACXGI010005133.1, on the reverse strand, counting down.
ATAAACAAGTCTGTTTGAAGCTGACCAATAGAGGACAGTCATCCTCCCTCCCATTGGAAACGCACAGTCCCCATCCCAGGGTGCATCTCCCTGCTGCCATGACAACTTGGAGGTTCGCTCCACCCTCCCTGCCTGCCTGGAAAGACAACACAGCAGGGCATTCTCTGCAACACACACACGCACACTTCAAGAGCAGAAGAATTCAGAGAGGTGCCTGAGGGCAATCTAGACCGGGCTCACACACCAAAACAGGACCTGGGACACGTTCTCCATCTCCTGCCTCGTGTCTGGAACTGACACCACAGATCACAATACAAAGCAACCCCAAAGCTGCAGGAATCTACAGCATACCCACTTCAAATGGGAGGTCACCTAAAACCAACCCTTAATAGACAGGAGAGAGAAGAGGGGAAGTGAAGAACAAACACGGAGAGGTAGAGAAAGAGAGACAGAAGATGGAGGGGAGAGAGGAGAGGGGAGGGGACAGAGAGAGGAGAGGGGAGGGGACAGAGAGAGGAGAGGGGAGGGGACAGAGAGAGGAGAGGGGAGGATGTAGAGCAACAGAACACTTCATTAGTCTGTGCGTGTGTGCGCGTGTGCGAGGGAGAGAAGTGATGTAAGAATTTCAAAACAAACTCAGACAGGTGGCAACACAGGTTTCCAATGGTAGTCCTAGGTGACGCCATTCAGAACGCCACAGGAGGAAAGTTGGAACTGGCCAAACAGAGAAAACGGCAGATGGAAGGACACCTGAAACTGAAAGTCTGATATCAGTAAGTATCCGACAGAATTAGCCAACACAACACACTTCAACACACACACACCCATTAAGGGAGCAGTGTTGGTCTGAAAGACTGAAACAACTCAGTGATCAACACTTGTCCTCTACTTCCAGTACTGCGGCACGGCCACATTGGGTGTGTGTTTGTACGTGCTCACAATAGGATCATGATCTGACACATTTTGAAAGTGGTATCTATTCAGACAGTGAGGGCAAAAAAAGTCCCACCTCTCCATAGGCCCAGTACCGTGAAAGGATGAGTTTGCATTTAAAGTCTGTAGTGCAGCTGACAGGGTTTTGGGTTTAATTCTTTTGGTCCAGTACCAAAACGTATGAAAATGTATGCACTTACTACTGTATGTCACTCTGGATAAGCGGCTCTCTTAAATGAACGACATGTTACTGTCAGGGACTGAATAACCACCTCTCAGTCAACAACAAAAAGCCCAGAGAGAGCCTCGGCCTATGGCTACTCCATACAATATACAAAACCGTTCAAAAGTTTGGGGTCACTTAGAAATTTGCATCAATTACAGCCTTGCAGACCTGTGGCATTCTAGCTGTCAATTTGTTGAGGTAATCTGAAGAGATTTCCCCCCATGCTTTCTGAAGCACCTCCCACAAGTTGGATTGGCTTGAGATCGGGTGACTGTGCTGGCCATACCATTATAGACAGAATACCAGCTGCCCGCTTTTTTCCTAAATAGTTGTTGCATAGTTTGGTGCTATACTTTGAGTCATTGTCCTGCTGTAAGAGTAAACTGGCTCCAATCAAGTGCCGTCCACAGGGTATGGCATGGTGTTGCAAAATGGAGTGATAGCTTTCCTTCTTCAAGATCCCTTTTACCCTGTACAAATCTCCCACTTTACCACCACCAAAGCACCCCCAGACCATCACATTGCCTCCACCATGCTTGACAGAAGGCATCAAGCACTCCTCCAGCATCTTTACATTTGATCTCCGTCCCACAAGTGTTCTTTGTGATCCGAACACCTCAGACTTTGTCAGACTTGTCGTTCCATAACACTTTTTTCCAACCTTCCTCTGTTCAGTGTCTGTATTCTTTTGTCCATCTTAATCTTTTCTTTTTATTGGCCAGTCTGAGATATGGCTTTTTCTTTGCAACTCTGTCTAGAAGGCCAGCATCCCAGAGTCACCTCTTCAATGTTGATGTTGAGACTGGTGTTTTGCGGGTACTATTTAATGAAGCTGCCAGGTGAGGACTTGTGAGGCCTCTGTTTCTCAAACTAGACACTCAAATGTACTTATCCTCTTACTCAGTTGTGCAGCACGGCCTCCCACTCCTCTTTCTATTCTAGTTAGAGCCAGTTTGCGCTGTTCTGTGAAGGGAATAGTACACATTGTTGGACGAAATGTTCAGCTTCTTGGCAATTTCTTGCATGGAATAGCCTTAATTTCTCAGAACAAGAAGACAGATGAGTTTCAGAAGAAAGTTCTTTGTTTCTGGCCATTTTGAGCCTGTAATCAAACCCACAATTGCTGGTGCTCCAGATACTCAAGTAGCCTAAAGAAGGCCAGTTTTATTGCTCCTTTAATCAGCACAACAGTTTTCAGCTGTGCTAACATAATTTCTAAATGGTTTTGTAATGATCAATTAGCTTTTTAAAATGATAAACTTGGATTAGCAAGCACAACTTGCTATTGGAACACAGGAGTAATATAATACGCCTACGTAGATATTCCATAAAAAAAAAATTCAGCCGTTACCAGCTACAACATTACACCTACAGTCATGTACAACATTAACAATGTCTACACTGTATTTCTGATCAATATGATGCTATTTTAATGGACAGCGAGGGCAAACCTTTGAACAATAGTGTATACGAGTGTGACTAGTTTTTTGAGACAGATCTTACTGAGTAAAGTATTTATTTTGTGATTAGAAAATCCAAATACTGCAAAGAGTAGCATTAAATCGAGTAGTATTTCTGATGTTTGATCATGAAAGAACCACCCCTCCAACTATGATTACATCTAGCCTGAGCCAGCCACTTTATAATATAAAAGAGAAGCAACCCAGCTAAGACCCTACAACACAAGTTCTAAAGAAGCAAGGACTGCATGCCCAGTGTCAGTGCAGTAACTACAAAACAGCTCCGCTCTCTGACATCAATGTTACAAATTTAGTGATTGGTGCTTGGCTGCACAAGACACGTGGGTGAGGTGTTTTGGGAGATCATTGATTGGTAGACTAAGCCGATTAAACCAATGCCTATCGCACCGGGAATTTCTCACAATTTTCTTATTGGCTACTGAAGGCCAGGGCTGAAGGATCGTTGGGACAGAAGGGTCTGGGAATTAAGTTAAGGGCAGAGCAAACAACACTCAAACTGCCTTGTTTACAATCCTGACACTGATCTAGGATCAGTTTATGTCTATGACAGTCGTGAGTGCACACCATTAGGAGCAGAATCCAAATGTTCCTGGACGAGTAGTTAGGCAAAGCAATCTCACCTATAGGATTCCCAGGGACAGTGGAAAGTGACAGCACGCCCGAGCAAGGTGTGTGTGGAAAGAACAAAGCTATAGCTGCTTGGGTGGATTGAGGTTGGTGGGGGAAAATGCCTTGGTGGTGCGTTTACGGTGGCTCTGCTGGGAGAAATGTAAACACATCCACGGTGAGAAATATACCCAGCTGGGAGTCTCTAGCTGGCCACTGGGGAAGAAAAGCAAACTCTTTCTCAATTCAACTGGCTGAATTTCTTCTCACCTCAAAACGGTGTACTTAACAGACTAACAACTCAAACAACCCTCTGAGGAAATATATAAAAAGAAAAATAAGCAACTCTGCCCCTTGAAAGTTGGTGGTTAAAAGACCCTCCCTGCTGGGGCTCCACACAGCACACTGGTCTAAGTCACCACTTGGCAGTGCAACTGCTTTACGGGGCCAAGGGTTTGTATCCTGGTCGCGCCATACTGACGATGCCCAGGGGTTCAAGCCCGGTAGTTCATCCCCGGGGTAGGGTGAAGGACGGGAATGCCTTGTCACGTTGCACTCTAGCAACTCCATCTATTATGGTTGGACGCCTATAAACTCAATTGTCAATGGATAGTTGGGGAACGCACTACCTCAGAGTGTATGAGCTAGAGACTACCAGGTTGAGCGAGCAGTGTGATGTAAATCAGACCGGCTTGGGAGGATATGCTCTGAGGAAGTATGTTCTGCTCTTCGGCTGTTCCACACCTGTTGTGGAGTAACCGCAAAGTGACAAGGCCATAATTGGGAACTGGAAATCGGGAGAGGGAGAAAAACGGAGGTTTAAAAAAAAAAAAAAAATCAGTTGTTGCGACCAGGTATAACAATAAAACATAGGCCCTGCGTTGGGAACGTTTACAGTCAAGCCTTTCACTGCTTAGTCTGGCCTCCGGGGCTAAGTGGCTGAAACAGGAACAAACTGCTGAGTGCACAACAGCAACATCCTAAGGAGAACCTGGCTGGTCTCTTTCTGGGTGGGTGCAGAACTATTTATATCCTCTCCCCTTGACTACAGAGAGTGGAGACTGGAGAGAGGACCTCGCTCCGCTGGCTGAGGATTCCCAGGCTGAAGAAACTCTATTGTCCTTTTTCCTCGACTGGGGCCTGGCTGAACTCAGCAAGGGGAAGGTATTTAGAGAGACGAGAGAAGAGAAAGAAAGAAGTGGGAGAAGTGGGATTCATTGATAAAAATCAAGCCAATGCATTCTCATAAGGGCAATGAAATCCCTCTGCTTTTCAATAACAAAATTAACATAGTTGAGTGGACAGAAGCTGGACCTGACTGTATATGATATGGTCATTAAACAGCCTTCAGACTCAAATCAAACAGCCAACAGATTTACAGGGCTGGACAATAACGATGGCCCCAGGCAAGCAACAAGTCAAGTCGGACTAATGAAACTAGCAAGTCACTGTCCCGATCGGACCATTGTTACAAAAAAAAAAGAAGAGAGATTGAAATAAGTTAAGCATTATAAACTTGATATCCTCCAGTTGCTTCGTAATCTGGCACACGCACAAATAACTACTTTGCAGCTCCTTTCACACGCTGTTGGCCAGTCGAATGTTAAGTAGTGATGTGACGCGTTGCTGTCTGGTCAACATTTAAAAACTTGCACGAGTCACTCAATTGAAGAAGGCAGCGAAGGATTACTACGAGCTCCAATGAAAGCAAACTATTTTACCTCAGTGCAAAACAATTTACCGGTTTCGACTTTGCTGAAACGCAGATGCACTGTGTCGTCTGTCGTCCCCGGCTAGAGCGGACAAATGTGGGTCTTTTTAAAAAGGCACTGACAACTTTCGCAAACAGTCCCTGACCAGCCATGCCGAAAGCAAACAGCACCTGGTCTGCATGACCGCCAAGCACGTGGCTGACAATCCCTCGAGGGCCCTTGACCATACTGGTCAGGAATTGAAATGCCCTCTGGGTGATTGCACGACTTATAACAACAACATACCTAGTAACTAAGATGGACCAGCCAGTCACCTTGTTCCCCAGGGTATGAATGAGTTACGGTTTTGTTTAAAAGTCAAATGTTTTGTTGACTTATCTTTTTATAATTAGAAATGTGATGAAAGAAACAAAAATATCGTTTTATATATCCAGAACACATTTCATAAAGGACTGAACATGTTAAGTAACAAATGTATTTGGTTATATGTTGTAACATTGATAAATTACAACTTTTGGAAGGCGGGACAGTAAAAATGTGTTTGGGGCCAGTAAGTTTCAAACCCACTGGCCCAGTGGCAGAAAACATTAACGTTGAGCCCTGGATTACAAACTACTGCTTTTAGCATAGTGACACTGACTAGGTGTGAAATAACTAACCGTATAAACAACAACCAAGTCCCAGTCAATGGCGCTCAGTTTGTCAGTTACATCACCATTCTACCTGACTGCTTGTCTGCCCGTCACACGGCTGCATTACCAGTGGACAACGGACTTCCCAGGGTGTCTAGCAGCATGTGAAACAATTGGACAGCGGAAAAAGCACACGATTCCCTCCAGTCTTCCCCCTTTTATCGCGTTTGCCTTTCAGTCCCTGTTTTGCACTGCTGCTTACCACAATGCACTGACGGACGGTTCTCCTATTAGACGCCTATTTAATCTGCAGAAGCTCCAAGTCAGTAATACATTGGCTATATGCCTGTTCACACTGAAACGGAAAGGGACGGGGTCTAAATAAACAGAACTTGGAGCCTCCAACCATGCGTCGAAATAGCAACAAAGACACACCCCTGGGGGGGAGAGGGGGCAGGATAAAGTCGTGAAAGCTATGCAAGCCAGAGGCAGGCTGCACTGACTGTCACCGCCGTAGTTGTTTTTTCCTCAGCAGCTGTGCGCCTCCGTCTCTTATCAAAGAGCCCAGACACTGACAGACAGAAACCCTGCCCACTAGATATACGATAGAGGGGACAGCTCAGTCACTGCCGGGGCTAGGCAACACACTTCCAGGAAGTACAGCCGACAGGGTATAGAAAACAGGCCAGACTCTGTCTGTAGCCCTGCTCTCTAGTTCAAAATCTGCATTACCAGGCAGCACGCATCTCCTATGGAGCTGACAGTGGCTCAGGACTAAATCTACTTGGAAAAGGAATGAGAGGAGGGTTTGTATAAAACTAGACCACCGTTTCTTAAACCAGGGGTCAGGACCCAAAGCGCCTAGACACGCTAGAAGTGGTTTGGACGTTATAAGAATATATCTATAATCACACAGGAGGTCAGGAAAGTTTTCATGCGGGCCTCAAGCTGAACAAGTTTAAGAATCCCTGAAATAGACAGAACCCTGATAGAGCAGAGCTGCATGTCCTGACAGAGATCACGGTCTGCGGTTGTCATGCTGCAGGCGGGAAAAGGCTGTCACTTAGACCTCTTAAATTTAAACATATTTTCTTCTGGCAGATCATTTGAAAATGGTTACTTTTCTGCTTTGTATGGGTTTGCCCAACCCTACCTATATTCAAATCCTCTTTGTCGCATTTTTCAGACAGGTTCAGCATTCACTACCTCACCCCTGCTGGATTTGACCCAGTCCTACCTAAAAGGTTAAACACAGCTCTCTCAACTCTGATCTCTTCAAACTATGTTCAGTAATGCAGACAGACTAATATAACAGCCCAGGTAAAGATATCAGGTAAAATTAAACCAAGGGTTAAGTTAATTATGCACATTATAATATTTTCACTGAAAGCAGGCGGCAGTCTGACAGAAAGCCAGCTGGTTTGGTTAAAAAACAAAAAACCGCTGCACGTCAGGGTAGGAGTGAATTGAAAAAATCAGATCTGCAGACCACAACACAAATAAAATACCATTTTAATTTATTTTTGTGACGTGCACATTAGAAGACCGTTACAGTCACACGCTGTGTAGCAAGTAGGACTTGCAAAGAGCTACCAACTGTAGACAACCTACAGTACAAATATTTGAAAGAACCACCCCTATTGCTTAAACTAGTGGGAGTGTTTACACTGGGGAATAGGCAGCGTAGAAAAAAGGGTCAGTAGGAACACCTTACCTCTTATTGATGGGCTTCTCGTCCTTCTCGTAGGGCTTGACAAACCAGCGGCCAATGCGGACAAAGCTGCGGTTCATGAGACAGCGCTCCAGTAGGTTGTGGATGGCTTTGAACAGCAAGGTCCTGCACTCATAGGACAGACCACTCTCCCACACACCATCCTCTTCAGCTACAGAGATGAAGAAAGAGATAACGTTTTTTTAAGGAACTCATTTTAAACCTGTTTTTCATTAATGCATTTTTGCGTTGTTGGTAACATTAAACAGACTTTGAACTAAGCTAATTAGTCAAGCATTCAGTTGGAAAAGAAACTACAGCAGACGTAACCTCCAAACTGAAGAAACTCTGCAGGCACAACCGACCCAGTTCAGCAGGCACAACCGACCCAGCTCAGCAGGCACAACCGATGCAGCATCGCAGGCACAACCGATGCAGCATCGCAGGCACAACCGACGCAGCACTGCAGGCACAACCGACCCAGCACGGCAGGCACAACCGACCCAGCACTGCAGGCACAACCGACCCAGCACTGCAGGCACAACCGACCCAGCACTGCAGGCACAACCGACCCAGCACTGCAGGCACAACCGACCCAGCTCTGCAGGCACAACCGACCCAGCACAGCAGCCACAACCGACCCAGCTCTGCAGGCACAACCGACCCAGCTCAGCACACACATACATCACTTCTATTGGCTACATCGTCACTGGTACTTTCTTCAGTTTCTCCTGGCTGTTTACAAAAATACCAAACAGCTTAATATTAATTTCAGACCAAGAATTTGTTGTTTCCACACAAAACAAAATGTAAGTGATTTGAATTGACAAACTACAACCCAGATTATTTGAACACAAAAACCAAATGCTATTTAGAAGTCCTAATGACAATTCCACACAAGTCTCCATTAATGGCTAAGTGTGTCCAGGCACTGCCTTAAGTGAAAGCATTGCTGCAGGCCTGTTGATAATACAGCTCCGGAAAAAATTAAGAGATCACTGCACCTTATTCTTAACTTTCCAAAAAAGTTGAAAAGGAAGGTTTTGAGTGAGGAACAGAAGGGTTAAAATTAAGAGACCACTGCAAATTGAACGCTTCTGTTCCTCACTCAAAACTTTCCTTTTCAACGTTTTTGGAAAGGAAAGAAAAAGGTGCAGTGGTCTGTTAATTTTTTCCGGAACTGTAGATAGTTGAAGTGTACCTGGTCCTTAAGTTCTGGAAAGGGCCTTGTGGACAGATTAGACAAATAAGGGCTGCAACGATTATTTGACTAAGTCAACTTTTACGATTAGTAAAATACATAGATTTCCATTTTGGTCAACATACATGCGACAACGATCTCACGCACCTTCATTTAAACATTTCTGAGCCTGTAGGAAGCAGCAAGCCCACATAGCATGACACAAAATGCCAACAGAAATGTAATGGGCACACTATGCAAAATGGAAAGCCGTTTTGGTCTCTGCGTGTCTAAAAATGTATACCTAAAATGAAACAATGTTACAATTCAAATGAGCTTATTGATCAACCACAGCAGAAATATTACTGCATTTACTTAGTAATTTAATGGGTACATGTCTTTTAACGTTTTGGGAGTGAACTCTGTTGGCGATACCCTGCCCTCTTTCAGGGTGTTTGCGGTTGGTTGGTGTCCCTTTTGGTCTCATACTTGACAAAGTGGGTGGAGTTACTTCCTGCCTGTTGGGCCCTGTCCGGGGTGACCTTCAGATAGGGCCTCAGTGACTCTGGACCCCGTCTCAGCCCCTTGTTTTAAGCTGCTATATCATTGTCCCGGGGGACTAGGGTCAGTCTGTCCTGCCTTAAGACCTGATTGTTAATGTTGCATTAGTTTGTGACGGAGGACAAGGGTCACGCTGAAAAGTACATGCTTGGGTATCCTTCTGAATCCAAGGAATGCTCTCTTGAACTTTCCAGGGGTCCTGTTTGACCTTAGGGGGACGTGGACCTTGGACCGCACCTCGGGACTGCCTGGCCCAAATGACTTGTGGCTTTCCCTGTCCGGAGTCTTCCTGGTTGTGTGGCAGATCAAGTTGCTGCCTGATGATTCCTGCCGCCATGGCCCACCCCCCCACCTGACGGTGCCTGTCCTTGTCTAACTGGTTATGCAGCTGACTTGGATTCTGTTTAAAGACTCTGGACACATGTATTTATTGACCAGCTTGTCATTTTTAACATGCAAAAACACTGACATGGCCCAAAAGTTAATGTACTCTTATAAATATTCAACCAGCACAGGCATGAAAAGGACTGGCAACTTTTCAGAGTCTGGTTCCTCTCTAGGTTTGTTCCTCAGTTTCAACCCTACTAGGGAGATTTTCCTAGTCAATGACACATAACCTATAACCTAGTTTGCATGTATCATTTGCTTTGCTGTCAAGATCTTTATCCAGGACAGTATTCTTTTTATTCAAAGCAGTAGCTTTTAGCTGACAATGGCCTCTAAATGTTGAACCCTAGATAGACCACAAATAATTTACATTTTGACTGGGGAACAGGAGCGGAGATTTATTTCCTTCAGAATGTTGGAAGAGAATGTTGTGTGGTTAGGGACTGTTGATATATGTAACATCACTGACTGCATCATAAAAGATGATGTCTCCGCCATTACCAATGTCAAGTGGCTATAGGTACAGTAGATCGCAACTAAAAACATTAATTCTATCGATTTATTACAGTAGTCTAGAATGCAAAGATTAACGTGGTCTTCCACTGTCTCTGCCACAATATGCAAACAATTATACTATAGCAGTTAAGTTAAATGAAGAAGACAAGGCTACTAAACTTAAATTACAATAGCAAAACTTTCAGTTGGTGCCATGATGGCATTAGTGTAGTTGAGTTAGTTGCATAATTTTACATCAAAGATGTTTGGTGCGACATTTATTAAGTGAGCAAATGTAGGTCAACAGCACCACAGCCACTAGGGGTGTAAGACTTCACTAAATAAATGTGGTCTTTGCCTCATAAAAAATATTTGTGTCCAAACAGCTGCGGTTAAAAGAAAGCATACTTATATCTGTAGATAAGGGCTCTTGCCTGCTCCTGTAGAGAAATACGCACAAAACCAGTTTCCCTATCATGGTGTCAGATCTGTTTGGGCTGTCTTTACAATGACCATAAGATCTGGCAAGATGGAGCAAAGAAGTTCAGGGAGGCCAGCAGTGTTGGTATTACCTGACTAATAATAGTGGGGTTTGTTTCTGGATCCTGTTCAGCTGTGGCCTGGATGCTCCGCTAATCTCATTAACAGCCACTCTGAGACATCTTAGAAAACTTAAGCTCCTTTCAAACATGTCTTCAGCAAACAGCTTTCTCCCAGTGTGCAGCCCAGCATAGCACAAAGAACATAAACACCAGACATGACCACAAAACATGATCCCACCAGTGCTAAGCCATAAACAGATGTCTGTATTTAAACAATTAATGAACTACCACTGGTTCAATTATTTTAAGTAGACTTACTATCTGAAGCAGATTATTTGAAGTAGAGGGGGCGCAGCAATCTAAGTCACTCTTTCGTATTACTAAGCTGACCACCACAGTTTAGGCTGGAGCCTTGACAGTGCCCATAACTAATGGTTGGTTGATAAATGCCTGGGAAAACCAATGGGGATGCATATTGGCCAGCATCGCCTGGGGAGCAGGAAGGCACTGTTAGCAGGGATTTCCTGGTCTCGCCGCGCTCTATAGCGGCTACCTTGGGTGGCTCAAGTGCCTGCTAAGCCAACAGAGGTCATCTTGTGAGTGAGCGTGCCCGCACGTGTTGGCCCATGTGAGTTTCAGGTTAGAATAGCAATGTGAAAGACAGCAAAATGGTTTGCCATAGAGGACTTGAAGAGTGGGAAACCTTTCCACATAGCCATTAGTCTATTGGGAGTTGTTGTTTTGAGACACAAAAGCTCAGTACGCACAAATCAGACAAAGAATAAATTGTGCAATGAAGTTAGGGAGTTTCCAACAAGCCAATATTATTTATTGTTTATAACCTAAAATGTGGTATTAACTACAATGACCATAATCCAATTTACACAGATTGGGACAAGTATGCAGGGAGTGGAGAGGTTGCTGAAAGACACAGTAAGTTCTAGACTAGGGGTCAGCAACTTCAGACATTCATGCAAAGGGCTTGCATTAAAGAAAATATCATTACAACATATCATGACGCCTTTAGGTTTTGGTTAAAAATCTGATAATCAGTGTAAAAAAGAAATGCAGAATCAGGCAGCTGACAGGCCTCTGGTGGTCTCTACAGCCCTAGTGGACTGGGCACAGATGAAAATGAGATCCTGGCAGAGAATAGCATACGTGATTGGTGTTATATCTGTTTATGTAAATGTTGGTTTAGGGATTTCCCGTCATTTACAGAGGGGCCATATTCTTTTCTAGAAATACTGAATCGAGAAAAGGAATGCAAATTGGCCACACAAAATTGGCTACTACCTTAAGCCCCGTTGTTGATTTGATAGGTATTTTGCCCCATCCTCCTGTTCTGGCCTTCTCAAACCAGGGGTGTTTCCATACACGCAAACCAAGCAATTGTTTGGGGCCCCGTGGGGAGGGGGCCCCTTGCTGCCTAGTTGCATGTATTACAAGCAGAATTGCAAGTTGACAGAAAATTTTTGGTGTAGCTAATATGAATAATATACACATGACAGAGTCACAGCATAAAATAAATTGTTCTAAAAGAATGAATTGTTTGCTAACTACAAATCACTAGTGTCAAGGAGTTTTGGGTGTCAACTGCCATGTAGTCTCGCGAGGCCACACCTCCAATCTTGTCCAGCCTCAATGGAGGTCTGGAAACTTGCCTATTAACAAAAGTTGCAGCTGATTCTCAGCAGCTAGATTTCTGTTGGATGTTAGTTTTCAAATAAAAGTTTTTAGTTCCTACCTAGGCTGCAACATATCAGAAAAGAAGCAAAGATTGGAAGAAAAACTTATGTTTTGGAAGAACTGTGCTCTATTCATAAGATCGAGTCAATAAAACCGTTACAACTTCTCTGCTTAAATGCTGTTCTGAAAGAGATGTTTTGGCGTGCCTTCCTACTGGCATGGCCGATTTTTTCAAACTGAAAACGAACAGGCCAATGATACAAGTGGTAACTCCTCTGATTTCAATAATCGAGGATCAGGTTTGTGTTCTGAATGCAAATGGAATCGCAGCAGCATACACATGTCAAAATTAGATGGAGGACGAGAAAATTCATTAGGCGAAAATCTTTTGGTACATCCGGGGGTTGAGACAGCCGCGCCACCAGTTTGTGTTCCATTTAGAATTAGCCTTTTCACCTCACAAAAGCGCTAATTCTTTCTACCTCATCCACACTACCTTTATATTATAGCACTAGCCACATGCCACATTAGAAAAGCCATCATTCAGCGTTACCGGTCCTATTATATCTAACACAAGTATGTAGTCCGGTCGCAATAATGACAATTTTCCTATGGTTATGTTTGTTTCTCAAAAACTGATATGGTTCATCACAAACACGACATACATCCACAGATTTCAATGGGGTTTTATTTAGCGATTTTGCTGCCATCTTCACTTAGCTAGCTACTGTTGCACTGAAGGCATTATTCTCGTGATCACCTGTATAAGCCCCTCCCAAGCAATGCATTTGATTGGGTTAATGTGTTTTGAGACGTTACTGACAAAAACATTTTTCCCTCCTCTTTGCAACAACGATCCTATAGGCATTCCCCAGGCCTAGTGACATTCTAGGCCTGGTTTAAGAGGTTAGCTGCCATGTAGTCTACTTTCGTCAACTCTGTCAATCACCGTTGCAGTTTACTGAAATGCCAACATGTTGCTAAACTAGAGATTTAAATGAAGCCGGAGGATTTTATAATGTTGGTTTATCAGTAGCCTACCACAATAGCCTGCTCACTGTGCTTGCCTGAGAAAGGACAGCTATTTTGGTTAAGTTTTAAAAAACTTAATGTGGTAAGACAGCAAGGGAGAAAGAGAGCTGCAAGCTAGCTATCACAGGACAGGAAATGTTTGAATGGATGTCTCTGTATGGCCAGGCAGCTGCCACAATAAGAGCCAGGGAAGTTGCAAACTATCCCCACTGACTGACACTGACATGGAAGGAGAGTGGTACTGTTATACACTGAAGTTCCCACAGTCCTCACAACAGCCGATTAAGATCCATTCTTCCCTGACACAGGAGGGACAAAAGATCGCCTGTCTCCTTTTCTTTGCAGTAAGCAACAAATATCTACATGTTAAATGGCAACCACTTACAGCATTCCACTTGATGTGGAAAGTGGAAACTCTTATATTTCAATTATCTTCCTATTAGAAATTCTGACAAATTAAATAATGAACACCCCCCCCACCCGAAAAGAAAGGTAAAAAAAAAAAACGTCAGTGTGAAATTACCGTATTATAACAGTAAGTGCTATCCTGGTCAGATTAGCGGCTAATATGTCAATGCAATACCATTTAACTCATTGACTTAACCTCCACCAGTTAATTGGTTTTGCTGTAATGTTACGAGTTGGTATGTGGTTTGACAGTGAAAGAGAGAGCAAATAAAGTAAGACAGAGGCCCAGAGAAAAAGACCGCAACAGAAAAGAGAAAGATAGCGAGAAAGAGTGAGTACAGAAGGGAGAACACGAGCACTGAGAGACACCTGTGGCATGTTTCAGATTTGTGGGCTCAGCTGATGCATGAGACACTTTCATGTCTCCCTCTCTCTTCCCATGTGACAGAGGCCCAGATGAGCTGACGTTTACCAGGCCTTTAGAAAGGACCACACAGCAAAGGCTACTCAAATTACGCTTCCAAATCTCACATACACACACACGACCACACCTCCACCCACCCACCCACCCACCCCCACACACACCCCTCCCATGACCCCCAGGGGTACTTGTGTGAAATCTCTCCAAGAGCCTGATAAGCAAATACTGCAGAAATACTGCTTTGCACAGGCCATGTTTACACACACAAATCATCATTTTCCTCCTAACACTTGACACATAACCCTGAAGTTCAACTGAAGCAGTAGCGGGTCACTCATTAAACAAAGTGTCTTGAGATCTTCAGGTCCCCAGGGGATGTTTCCCGTCAGGAAAGGCATTGGTTTCTTTTCCTGCACATCCCTCCTTCACCCATTCATCTTCCTCTTCTTAACGGTTTCATACGGTTTCATCCAGAAACAGAGAGACCAAGTCTCCAATACTGAATTTTAACCAAGCAGAACATGGGAGTGTTTGCCCAGCACCCAAGCCCCCCAGGTGTTGTTCACATAGCCACATTACTCCTTGTCCTCATTAACACAGCAGGAGAGGGGTCACATTCAGAAGATTAGCCTTGGTAAAAGGATGTCAAAGTGCAAAAGGCATACTTCCCTCTTAGCTTTCATATCTCTGAAAAGCCAACTACAAGCCAGTTGAGGATATCAGTTTATTAGTTGCCTAAGCATTTCATGGCTGACATAGAAAATGGACTCAAACCAAAGCACAATCCATATTTCTGGTTACTAGGCCATATTGCTCACTAATCATCATAGTTCCATGATAAAAGCAGTACACTGCTGCTGCAACAAACCACCAAACCCAACAGTAATTTAAACAACCAAACCCAAAAGTAATTTAAACAACCAAACCAAACTGCAATTAAAACAACCAAACTCAATGGTAATTCAAACATCCACAACCAACAGTAATTTGTAGTGGAACTGCAATTAATCGTGTAGACACTTTTAATAACCCACCATGCTACCCACCATGGTGGTAGTTTAATTCTACCACCATGCTACCAGTCAATCTACTGCCAGCGGTGCAGCAGTGGGTTGCGGCTCTGAAGTGCCAAAGCCCATCTGTTGCTCCCGGATTCATGGTTTGTAGTGCACACTTCAAAGATGAAGATTGTATTTACAAAAAAAGTTAAAAGCCTCTGGGATGCTAATAGAGGTACCCTCCTACTTCAATGTTTCAAGCGACAGCATTGGAAAACACAGAGAGTGGCAGACAGTATAACTAGCAACAACTTTGCTCCGCGCAAGGAGAGAGCACAAACACAGCGCCGACCAACTACGTTCTAACAAAGCTACAGTAGATTGTACAAGGCGTCAAAGTCATTCCATGGAAGGCTGAGTGTCTGCGGGTTTACTCTCTTACCTTGTGTTTCATTGATACCTCATGATTCATTACCTTCAGCAATTAGTTAGGAACGACTCTCACCTGGATTTCTAGGATTTAGCAGGACACCAATTGATAGGAAAACCTCAAACCAGTAGCCACTACCAGTCACTCCAGCCTTTATCTCCCCTCTACCATTAATGGAATAGTACAAGACCCGAAAGTCTTTTCAACCAGGTTAAGAGAGCTTCTATTCCCAAGTCATATGACTGGGGTGTGTTCATTAAGCTGGTTCTGATGCGAACAGAAACCTTTGCAATTTAGGTTCAGACCCTAGAAAAAGCAGATTGAAAACAGTCTGGTTAAATGTCACTGTAACGGGCAATAATCTCAAACATTTTCCTAGCAGGGTCTACACAGTAATACAGCACATATGGCCACACCTAAGAACAGGTGTCTAATAATTTTAATCATAACAATGAACAAGATTCTATGTCTAATGCTTTATATAAAAAAGCCATAAAAATATATCATAACTTTAAAAACAGAGCTGATTGACTGGGCCTTAGATTCCTCTACAATTTCACTCTTGGCCTGTGTTTAAACTGGCATCCCAATCATGATATTCTGTTCCACTAACTGGTTGTTTGACCAATCACAGATCTTTTCACTTTAGACCACTTTCAAAGCTGATCTAATAGAATTGGTCTGCCTGTGTAAGCTCTGCCTCTTTAACCATGATATACCTATCCGTGGTCCTTAAACACTTCGGATTTTCATCCTAGCCATCAAGGACTAAATTCTACCAGGTAGCCCAGGTGAATTCAATTAACTACTACGTAGAAACAAAAACCTGAAGTATTTTCGTGGACAACAATTGGGTAGGAAAAATTTAAATGACCCACAAATATATATATTTAGGCTGTGTTTCCTCTATTAAATCACAGTATGCATGCAACCAATCAACTACAATGATAGGATAGTAAATAATGGATGCAGGGAAATGGCGGTCTAACATCATTGATAGGCAAATTATGTCGTACCATCACCAAGCCCGTTAACTATTGGTTAACTATCCTGGTCAGAATTAACTCTGGTATTTAATGTAGTTGGCCAACAAACCTTTCTAGCAAACAAATGTCCAGCCTTGCCACTGAATAAGCTTTGCGTATACATACACTACTAGCGTTCAAGATAGCTCCACCTTCATCCCAGATTTCAACACATATGAACATTATGGCATATCGTTTTTTTTTTCATCTTTGTAATTTTACATATAATTTACATGAATTGACAACAAAACACATTAATGGCAATTAAAATGGTAGTCATTGAAAATGCTAAGTTTATGCAACTGTAATATTAAACTAGCCATGACCAGCTAACATAACGCTTTCCAAATATACTAGCTAGCAAGGGCGTAGGAGCCGGGGGGGGGGTGGAGGAGACATGCAACCCCCCCCCACCCCCAATATTGGAAACGGGTTAAAGTGTCCCCCTCATTAATGTTGTTTTGCGTAAAACTTATTTTGAAAAATTTACGCTTTGGATACCGTCGCAACTGAATCCAACATTCTCATTCATTGTTTCATGACGAGCAGTGTGTGTTGGCTGGCTAAGTGGATTACTGTAGCTATAAGTTTTGTTTTCACAGTAAGTACAACATGTATAAACGTCAATACATTTTCATAGCTATAGAACGAACAAACCTTATAAAATAAGCTTTCTTCTGGCAAAATAAATAGTTAAGATGTAGTTAGCTAGATATCTTTATTTTCAAGTTTAATCCAACAAAATTTACACTAGCTTGCTTGCTAGATAACACTAAATAGTTCCTTTTGCTGTGTGAAAAAGTGATAGTGAATGATTTGAAAAGAAGAATGCCTGCTAAAATGATTTGCACAATCTTTGTCCTAGTCTTCACCATAGGGTCTGCTTGTAGCTAGCTAAGTAACGGACGAGCCACCACCTGTCAAGAATGGAGTAAAGTAGCTAAGGTTCTTGGCAACAATCTCCACACAACAGATGGCAATTTTTTTTTCTACAGTTCAGATGTTTTGAATCATCTACATATAGTTAAAGTGTGTTCAATATTTTAAGAATTTGGTTTATGCTATGAATGATTCACCAGTAAAATTTGCCTTCTCAGCAGCGTGACTTAAGTGTCCACGCAACAAAAGAATAAGTGCACTTAAAAAAAATAAAATCACCAATTTAGAAATGAATTATTATAGTTATCTTGCTATTCAGTGGATGTATCTCTAATACAGTGGTTCCCAACCACAGGTACTAGGACCCCTGGGGGTACTTGGCCTCTCCACAGGGGGTATTTGAAAACAGTCATGACACCATAGGCTTACTAGTGAAATTAACATGAGGGGGGACTCCACGGATGCTCCAGGCAGAGCAAAATTCTATCTGTGGTACAGGAACTGAAAAAGGTTGGAAACCACTGCAAAACATAGGCTTTTCTCTTGCAAACCCATAATACTAAATCCCGTAACCACGGGAGATTAATAATCCTAAGAAATTAATCTTTTTAGCTCAAATATTTTTCTTCAGGATTCAGGTGGTTGACTTTGCATCTAGAGCTCTACGAATATATTTGAGAATACGCCTACCCGTTGACATGCACAAGGCTGCCACTTTGCTGCTGTTAAATTGACTGTGTGTAGGCCTAATGGTGGACAAAAGGCCATACACTTACCACTGATGGCATACACTGAAATAATGGTCTCATCCTATTAGCGCGATATTTTAGTAAGCTACCATTTCATAAAATGTGCAAAAGTGAAAAAGAGACTGGCAGCAGCAGTTGTAATAATTCCCACTGTGATGTTTATGTGTAGCAAGAATGTGGCATATTTGTGCTTGTGCACTGGAGGGGGGGGGGGGGGGG
>JACXGI010005133.1:0-27659 GCA_016801175.1 Esox masquinongy | reverse complement strand
TTTTTGCTCTGGAAGAGTGTCTGCTAAATAACTTTAAAAACTAAAAACATTCACTCATTACACACAAAATTGTAATGAGTTCAGAGCTTGGTATGTGCAGCTTGTCTATGGTGCAATATTCAACACAACTGAAGACTTGAACCCACCTCTCCATCTTAGGACACAGTGGGTGGAGGAAATCCCACTGTGGTGGAACAAGCGCTTCTCGAACTTCAAATGGCAACTAGCCTGACACAGGATATACATCATATCCTGACAAATTCTTAATCTAGCTGCTTCTGTATGATGCATTATGTCGGGATTCCTCAGATTATCATAGACATATTTTGAGATTTTAATGAAGGGCCCAAAATAGCATATACTGTATATTGTTAAAACGAACAAAGTAAGAAGCTAATTTTATGAATCTATAAGTTCATATTTAGATCAAGATTTGCCATATAAACGTGGATGATTTCGGATGCATTTCTGAGTATTGAGCACATTCTCAAGAACGAAATCCCTTTTTCTAATAATAATAATAATAATAATAATAATAATGTTCCCACAGTGTGGATATTTTAAGGTTAACTCCATTGGCTGTTGAGCAGAGGCTCCACAGGAGTGAGCATCCAATGAAAGCACAATGTTATAAGTCGATATTGACATACGTTTTTTTTTTTTATTATTATTTTTTTTTTTTTATGATCAAGCTGTTGGACAGCAAGTTGTGACTTGATTGCAACAAGAAAACTGTTCGAACTGTAAGAACTGAGATATATATGGGGCCAATTTATTGTAGGTCTAATGCTTGAGAATCTAATGACTGTGGTATCTTTATCCAGGTGGATAGTTATATGTTGAGATCCTGGTTTGTTCTGTTTGATGGGAATATGATCAGTGAGTCCATGAATTTTGTTGATAGCTTCATCCCAATGGAATACACGTTCCTTCCATTTGTGCAGATGAGCATCTCTTAAAAAATCCAGTTCCAACTGTGTATTACATGTGGGATTTATAATTGCAAGTAAAGTCTGTATGCAGGAGTCTTTTGAAATTTGGATCCAAGTACTGTAAAAATAAACAGTAATTGCACATTCAGATCAAACTTTTCTTTAAGGGGCTACTGTTGAGTCCTTGTAGTTCAAAGCATAAATACGCTGTTTAGTGCATCTTAACATACAGTTTGCCTGCAATGAAAATCATACTTGCATCTTGGCAAGTGGTCCTTAAGTTCAAATGACTTCACCATAAAAATACATTCTGGTCATGCGTAGTTCTCATTCTTGATAGGTCTGCTTCCTTTAACAATGAACTGACTTCCTGTGAATAGTGGTGCCACTGAAACAAGATCACTCTGTAGTTCAGAGAATAACAGTTTATTTTTTCAGTGAGCTCAAAGAGACAAGACTCAAGATGACTTGGAGCAGTAGACCAGGGCATCAATTTAAAAAAAAAATGTATAATCCTCTAACTGCATTGTGACATTAGCAAAACATTGGGGGTAGATCTATTGAATGGACTGACATATCTATTGAATCGACCTCATAGGGAGCTCATGTTGCTTTTGCTTGCATATGGCTAAGATTTTGGAAAATACAACAGTGTAACCTGACCTTACTTTGAAGCAGTTATGGTAGTGAGAGTAAAGTATGGTAACATAGAATGTGTCTGATTATGAACTATGTTAACTCACTAACTGCCAAAGTCCCAGAAATTCTAGATGTTAAAAATCATCCTGAAAGTGTAAAATCCAACATTATGCACCTTTCCACCTTTTTCAGATTTAAAACTGCTTTATTTGTTCACGATAACTAACGGGTTAGAAAAGGCTATTCCCTCTCCATCCGGCCCGAATATGCCCACAGTTAAGTCAAAATCAGAACAGTATATCACGTTTACAATATATGCCAATTAATAACTTTTGGGAAAGGTAATAAGATAGGAAACAAAGAAAAACAAAAACAGAAAGTAACATTTTATAATGTAATTCATATTACATATATATTGAGGAACTAAGCAAATAATTTACATGGTGACAAAAACAGAATAGTGAAAAAGATTCATATTTATAGTTTCTGTTCAAAAAGAGGCTTATTACATGTGGATATGTGATACTTCAGTAGTGCTCCCTAACTGGGCAAAACTCTCAAAGATTGCCTTAATTATTTAGTGTGCACACAGAGAGTGGATTCTCTCCAAATAAAAACGGACTCAAGATCCTGCCTTCAGGAGGAAAAAGTAAACAGGCTAATCGCTAGCTGCTTGAAGAAGTTGGGCAGGTTCGATTTCCCAAGAGTAGCAACTCACTTTAAATCAGGCCAAGATCTGCCGCAGATGCGGACATGCTTCACTGATGTGCCAAACAAGCGTGTGCCGTGAAACTGAAGCACTCATTCTCTCCCGTTGCGCACGTTTCATAACAGCAGCTGCGTTGATCTGCAGCTAGCAAAACACTCATTGCTAACCAAAAAAACATCCCAATAACGGAAAGGCGAGTCTAGTGCTGCACCTGCTTTTGAGGCAAATGCTGGGTTGATTTTCAACTGGGCAAAATAGTCACTGCACATGATCACTGCACTGTGAATGTCCTCACTAAACACTTGCTTGCCTGTCACATTCCGATCCCTCGGTACAACCTCGTTGCTTCTTGTCCAGCCAATCTCCTCACTGTTCACGTTTAGTTCATCAAATCGACCCCTCTTCACATTTCCTCCAGCTCATCATAATCAAACCCCAAAAATTCCTCAATCGCAATCTCAATTTAAGGCATGTCTTTTTGTTCCACGTGAATTGTTCCAGTAGGGTAGCGACATGAAAAAAACAACAGGCTACAGGTGTTTTGGCCTTTCCATTTGAGATAGGCACTTTTTTCATTGTTTTTGGGGCTATTTTGAAACGTTTGAAACAGACACATTAGGAAGCCAAATGATCCGGCTCTTTCAGGTGAACGGAGCCAGAAGAGCATTACAACCAATTATGACACATTTGGCAAATGTTTTATGGGATATTTACCTAGGAACAATACTTGAATTAGCAAAAAAAAAAATGGGGCCAAAATTAAGCGTCATCATTCATGCATTTTTTTTGTTATATAATGTCGCTCTTGGCCCTCTAGATAGATTTACAATTCCGGCTACTTTATTCACTGTTGGGACTAAATGAATCAACATTTTAGAATTAATATCATCACATCTTCAAGCAATACCTAATAGCAAAGGAAACCTGATTAAATAATATCTTAAATGTATTTTGTGTTCAGACAAAGTTATGCAACACCCGATGTCCCTGAGTGGAAAAGCAATTGAATGATGACACCCGATAACGGCATGGTTGCAGAAAGTAGAACATAACTATGAGCATGGTTCATGAGTCCTTTTGGTCATGGGCCAATTAGGAGACACAAGAGACTCGCCTCTCCTACCACTGTCACACAGCTCCATATTTTCAGCAAGTACACTTGAGACAAAGTTCAGAGGTGAGGGACCTCAGACTTTGACAACCAACAGTTTTTTGACAAGGAGATGAGGAGAAAGGACACAATGTATGATAATGACCTTCTCTGGAGGCATGGTTGTTTACAAAGTCTCACTTCATCCCATGCGTTCAGGGTAATTATCCTCACCAGATTATTGTACGTTTCCAAAAACACGCATGAGATGGAGCTTAAAAAAAAAACACTTTTCGAATGCATATTTGAGTTGTGCATTAACGTAACAGTCTATGTAGCACCACTAAAACAGTTGGGCTACTATACAAGAGGTTTACTATGGTTTACACTTAAACTTGCTAACTTTGCATTGCCCAGTCAAACCAATTTATAAAAACCTTTCTGCCAAACATCGCCATTCAACCTTAATTTATTGAATTATATGGATGTTCTCTGTATACTTTAGGCTATCCTTCAGCTATTTTTAAAGCGGCCTGGCATAAGATTCCTTATTTGTCTTTACTGCAATTCTGGGTGAATTCCAACATGTTAAAGCATGCAAGTGGTATTTTATATAGCTGGGCACAGTTAATCAAAAAGTTAAATTTGTTAACTGTTAATCGGTTAACCAAAAAGTTAACTTCGATAACTGTTTTTTAGTTAAATAGTTAAAAATGTAGCAGAAGTTAGCGCTGAGCGTTAATGTTAATTTTTATTATAAAAAACTGTTTTTGCTCAACTGTACGTACGTACTAGAAGCTTGTGTTTTTTTTGCAATGCAAGTAGCATTGCATTTGTCCTTTCCCGTCAAGGCGAGGCAAGTGACGTTGAAGTAACCCCATTTTTGGAAGGTCTTGCCCCAACATAACAAGGAATAGCCAATCAATTTCACAAATACAGAGAGACATTCTTTGTTGGCCAATCACAGATGATGTTTACAACACACAAATAGCTGCTAGGACGTAATACGAGGGTTCCCAAGAGTTTTTTTCACTCTTGACCTTCATACGGAAGCCTTGAAACTAGTGCGCAATCATACTGCAGAGAAATACATTTTGGACTTGGAAAATAACTAGATAATAGATAAATAATATCTAGATATTCAGCACAGCAAGCATTAGATTTGGTCTCGTTTCCTACTCCGGACAGAAGCAAAAATTGGCTTAGACTCAAGAGGGATTTAAGAGTATATTTATGAAGTCTTTGGGTTAGCGGGCTTGAGTTAATGGAAGTTAAATGTAACGGAAGTTAATTAGACCGATAATGATTTTCAGAGTTGACTTAAACGTTAAATTGTTAACTAAAATGTTAACTTGGCTAATTAACGATTAACGGTTTGGTGCCCAGCAGTGGTATTTTAGCATACTATTTTGCATTGTTTTTTATCAAAGCAGTTAAGAATACCACCTCTAAAACTTAGAGTAATTTGTAAAACTTAAACGTCTTTGTAAAAAAACATCTGTTTCTAGATGCATTTCATAAAACCCTTCTTTTGCACAGTTGATGTATTACTACTGCGATCATGCTGTTTTAAAAAGAACATTGTGCAAGATGAGGACAAACAACCATCTAACAAATTAATTAATCAATTATTAAAATGGTTGTTAGTTGCTGGCCTATTTGCATAACATAACACACAACTTTCAGGGTCCAGTTTTGACAAAGTATCCTGGATTACAGCTTTAATCATGTTGTATTTTCGCCCTCTGGTCATTACTTAAGAACACATCTTCTGGATATTAACTGACATTCAGGGGGGAAAAGGGCACATTTCCGTCTTGTAGTTATTATTATACAATTATCAAAGTCAGTGTGTGTGTGTGTGTGTGTGTGTGTCTGAAAACGAGGCTTCCTATAAAGCAATCTCACCCGCATATCAGCCTTGCTCATTTAAATCAAATCACTTCAACCGAGAACTTCTTCATTTTTCAAAAACTGAAAAATCTAATCAAAAACATACAAAGTAAACTCCGTCTGCAGACTATAAATTGTTTGAAATCTAAAATCTGAAGATACTGGCACAATCAAGATGTGCTCCTTGTGATATTTCATATTTGGTAGAACAGCAGCTGACAAAAAAACACTCTGTGCATTCTATGTTTTTCTCATCCCCACAGATCGGAGAGAGGGATGTCTTTTCACTTGATGCCACATTTTATCAGAGGGACAGTCATCTTTTCAAGGGTCAGGGCAAGGAAGAGAAAACGTTGAATTTTTCTGCCCATCCTGGGATTGTGCCATTTGGAGCTTGGAACTGCCCTCAGAGGTGCATACCAGAGCTGTTCTCAGTAGTAAAGAATGGGCAGGCCTGGAAACGTTCAAAGAGTTTGGCAGAGCCAACCGAAAGTAACAAGGGTAGAGCTAGACAAACAGGCATCAACACTAAAATAACATTTTCCAGAAAGAAGCTAAATGAAGCATATCTCCTTCCCCGAAGTTCTTACAAACAATGTGTTTTACGTCTGTAAACGAGCACTACAAGTGCACTATCCTGCCCTTATCCTTCCCTCCCTTCTGCTACTCCAGAGAGCTGACCTGACATGCGGTAATGAATGAATGGGTGTGCTACTCAGTTATGTAGCCCCAGGTAGCATAGTGGAGATGGCTTGGCTGATTAGAGATCCTGAGAACAGACAACTCTTTTCCATTCCCTTTAAACCTCCTCATTGCAATCTCATATTAGTCCATGTCGGGGCCTCTGGAAGAGAATGTGTCATAGAAACTGGATAATGTGAATGGTTCCATGATAGCCATAATATTAAAGACTTGAAAATGTTGAAAAACACTAATACTAAACCAGGTGTTCAGGGATTTCCTGATCTTTTGTTTCCGGGTTTCATATGCTTGAGAAGCTTTTCAATTTCATAGTGACTGGCTGGGAGCCATAATTGGAAAGTGAAGCCTGCAGCCACCTGTGGCTGTGTGGAGGCTGGAGAAGAGAGGGAACAGGCAGGAGTGCTTGTAATGATCAGGGAGGGGGTACGAGAAAGAAGACCGCCTACTTGAACACAGCAATACTCAACCGAGAACCATCCAAAAACAAATCCAATACCGGCTAGAAAATATCCTAGCAAAACATTCCTTGCAATAGGGAAGGCATTAACTTAGCAGTAGAAAGCCTGAATAGTACATTTGACCCATCAGCCAACATAACACATTTCAAAAGATTCAAGAAGAGTCCAGCAAAATTAACAACAATGATAAATAGGCAGACTTGCCTGAAACAAAGTGGAAACAGAGCTGCATATCCTAATCTCCTGCCAAATGTATGACCACATTAGAGACCTATTTCCACAGATCACATTGACCCACATATAATTAGAAAACAAATCAAATGATTATGAATTGATTATCTCCAATTTATGTTAAGAGAAAGTGCAACCACAGGAACAACATTTGTAACACGTTGGTATGAGGCAACCAGCACAGCAACCAACATTGTAAACACTCAGGATTTATCTGTTTATACATTTTTCATTGCCTTTCATACTTTTTGCGCCTAGTTAAAACAATGTACATAGCTTTCAATATATAACATTTAAGAAACTTCCAAACTATTCACTTAATTTCAATCTGTTCATGTATTTATTTCCACTTGCTTTGGCAGTGTAGAAAGAAAATCCATGCCAAAAACTCCTCTTTGAATTGAAAGGAAAGAGTAATATTCCTGTCAGATAAAAATAATTTGGTAATGTATTTTTGGTCCCCATTTATGGGGACAAATGTCAACCCCATTCTTAGCAACATATGCATTTCATACACAGTACCCACCATAATTATAGACTAGAGTTCTCTCATTTTGAAGGTAAGATGTTCCTAAGAATCTAAGAAGTGGATAAACAACAATTAGGCCTACTTTGTTTTTCCTCCCGAAGACAGACAATACCTTTGGGGGGCATAGTAACTGTCACGGGGGGGGGGAGATTTTACTAGTCGATTCAAAGATGTAACCCTGCATTATGGAGCCATCTTTAGGACCATTATTCAAAGATTTTAGCCTGTGTTAATGTTCACCTTTGATCCTTTGATGAGCAAGTCTTGGTCATGCCATTTTACATCTAGTTAAGGTGCTTTGTGCAATAACGGTCAGTATTTCTTAAAATCTGACAATATCATGAACAGCGATTTATAACTGCTTCATATGAAACTCAAATGATTCTGTTGTTGCCATGCCACCTGCAGATTCCTGTGTAAGCTGCTGCTGTGCACAGCTGATAAAAAGTAGCATTATGGTGAAAAAAAGTCTACTATGGACTGATTTCCAAAGCAGTTGCTCTTCAAGCGCAATAATGGAAAAATATGAAAAATGTGTCAAGTTTCATAAATCTCTTTGAATCATTGTTGAACTGTCTGTCCAAGTATGCAGCTGTCTCACTGGGACACCGGTATTGAGCGAGCACAAGAGCTACGTCACAGGGTTACATTGGGTGATATTTCCTCATCTTGGCAGGGATGTCAGAAAAGGAAAGAACATGTGACTGAAATGTATCACAAAGTGTATATGCCAATCTATTTTGGGCTTCCCAAGTGTATTTTTACTGTGAGAGAAAATGTTTCGTCTGAAGATTCCACAAAGTTCTATATAGCACTACAGTACAGATGGGGGGCAATGTGAGGCAGTGATGTATCTCTCACACTAGCTCAACCCTGTCCTCCTTGAGTGAGACAGGTTTACACTTGACAGACAGCTGAATGATGAATCTTGACACATCATCCACATCTGTTGTTATACCCCTTTAATTTAGGGGCAGCTTGTTTACAATTTTAAGCTTAATGAAACAAACTAAGCAATATGTATGTCAGCAGGTGTAGAGTTAGCTAGCTAATGTATCTTGTTAGCTGCAACTAACATAAAAAGCCAGCTTAAATGCAATGCCCATTCATAAAAATATTATAAATAGGCACAGCGTATCCAAAACGTCTAGTGTCGGCTGCCAAATAACGTTTGTAGTTAGCTATTCTTTTTGTAAACAAGCATGAAGAATAAAAGTTATAGTCACCAAGCTGTGCCGCCGCAATGGCAACTGAGCTACTAGCTACAGTTGTATTAGCAACCTACTGACTAAAATGAGTTGCTTTGCTAATAGCATTTATTGTTACACCATTTGGTGTAAACTATTAACTTCATCAACTTCAAGCAGAAGTCTTCGCTAACAGTTGCAGTGTTAATTCAAACATTGAAAAACCATCAAGAATTTAATCAAAATTAGTCCAGGTATTTAAGTGATCTACAAAAATACCTACAGCATCCGCAAGAAAAACAATTACAGACATACGATGCATGCCCGTGGCCTGGTGTGAAAGCGCATATCACTCACCATTTTTAGAGCTGAAAATCGTGAAAGTTGGCGATTTGGATATTGCACATATCAATAACGCAACTTCGATTACATTTCGATTAATTGTGCAGCCCTAGTAAGAGCACAGTGCTTTAAAAAGTTGCCTCAGCATTCTGCTAACTTGCATACTAAGTTGGAGGCAGAACTTTACCAAAATCATGACTACGCCAGTTGCCAAAAAAAAGGTTTTGGCTTAGATGCAGACAGGTCTTTTGGATTGCTGTCAGTTCTGCAAATAAGTCACAGCATAGTAAAATTGCCAGAGTTTAGACTTGGTATAAAAAGGGTATGAGAGATGTAGAAAGAGGGGGAGGGAGAAAGACGGCCAGCAGAGACAGCCCCACTGGAGACAGGCAAATCACGCGTAAGGAGGAATGAATGTGATAAAGAGGAAGAGCTGGAAGGGCATCCAGTTGCAGGCCCAGCAACCAGGGAAAAATTAACCACCAAACAATTACCCTTCCAGACAGATAGACTTTCGCTCCTAATTTCTATGCAAAAAAGATCAGTCATTCTTTGAGGGCAGGAAAAACCCTTGCTGCCATTTATCTGGGGCTCTATGGAGGATGCCTCTGGATAGGAGAGACTTCACCACCAGCCTCTAAATAGGAGGAGGGGAGAAGCAGAGAGGAGCATTTGCATAACACCCTATGGTGTCCAACGGGGATTGAGGCGGTTACATCAATTTAATTTAGCAATCACAGCCATTCGCGTGCTTGGAATCATTTCTGTGCACGACCATAGGAACATTGTAGTTGGTTATCAAATGTTCTGTTACAGGGTAACTCGTAGAATAGGCCAAGTCCATGCTAGCAGTCAGTTCCCCTAACAACCGCATCTCCTCACCTACCCACCCCCCATATCTGAAAATCTAACAGGAAATCACAAAATTGGAGTAAAAAAAACAATTACACCTAAGAGAAAAGCAGTAATCATTCCAAATAATTTGCGATGGATCAGTCTGAGCACCGCAACCAAAACGCACGTTGTTGCTAGTTTCTGTGTGTCACCTTCACGCCCCATCAGTGTCCACGCAAACACACAGTAGGATGGGCACTCTGCAGGCACTGAGAGGAGAAGCAAGTCAGTGGGATCCACAAAGAAACACTGGTTCACACTTCACACTAGTGAGTCTAAGGGCTCAAAGCCTAGCACACTTTTTTTACAGCACCAATGTGGTGTGTGTGGGCAGGGTTGTCAGTCTCCCAGGGAACTATCAAAACAGGAACCACAGAGATTACTCCATTCCACCACACAGCTGATAGCAAGTCTCACCCGGACAAGAGGCTTGACATACATTTACGGAGTATGACAAAGTCAAAGCATCATGGATATCTTCCATGATGGTAGTCAAGTGCAGTGTTTCTCAAACAGCAAATTTGGGTCACGGGTGGATTTCCAAGGGTCGAGTATGTGTTAAATGTTTTATAACAAGCAACTTTTATTCTGAAAGCAAGCAACTTTTATTATTTTGGAAAAACTGAATATGGTTGGAATAACCAAACTTTGAACCAATACAAAACATTCTATAATAAACGTCGTAGTCATGACATTTTACAACTAGTTAAGGTATTTTGTGCACCAGTGATCAGTATTTAGAAAGTTTGACAATGTCAAAAAAGCAAGCATGATTTGTTCAGTACCGTTAGCTAAGCCTACAATGCAACAAGGCATAGCCATTTCATATGAACAGGGATTGCGCTAACCAGTGCAGAAAATAAAGGGGTTGTAAGATTTTTTCTGTACTACAAGCATAAATTACCAGCGCCTGAGATAACTTTCTCGCCGGTCAATCTATCAGTTTGCATTGACGTGTAGTCTCCTCATACTCACTTTAGACACTCGCATTACTATCCCCCAACACAACACAACTCTGAACTAGCTAATGCTATGCTGCTAATGCTATGCTGTTCTTGTCCAGTAACGGAAGAGGTGGCTTTCAGCAGTGCTGTATTGCTTATTTTTATTATATGAGCATTGTGGTCAAGATAGCCAGTTACAGTAACTGTAGCTATTAATGTTACTGACAAAACTAAGTACTAAGCAAGCTATTCTGTATCGCTAAGGCTCATTGTTAATGAGCTTTTTGAAAAACAAAACTAAAGATAAAACAAGAATTTCGCTAATATTAAATATCTATATGGCCCAACACCATGGATCATTATTTTCCAGAACGGCTCGTTGGTAGCCTATTTCGATGAAAATGTTTCACTTTTCACATTTCAGAAGGCTGTAGTATTACAGGTTATTCTGTTATTCATTTTGAAACAAATTGAAGATATTCTGTTTTTTAATATGGTGTAATAGTTTGGTTAATGCCGATATTCTACCAACACTGTTCAATGTATAAAAAAAGAACAGTTGAAAATCACAATTCGCAAACAATATTCTATACAAACTCAAGATACAGCAAGAAATGCAGATAATGCCAGTAGAGAGCCACAAGCTCCGTGCATGTGTCACAGCTCAGACTCTAGAGTTCAATCTCCCGCCAGAGAGCATGAATAAAGATAGCCTCCACCCATTCTCCACTGATGCTGCAGAGTACAAAAAGAACGCTGGAGGAATGGAGGAAAAGAAAAAAGCAAGAGCGTGGCAGCCAGACCTCCGTGACGCGTTAAGCTCATTCCTGCATGGATGCTTCGGCGTATTCCATTGCCACAGAAGTCATTGGAGGAAGAGAATGCTGTATTTCTCTTCATTTCTCTCTTCCTTTTTAAACAGTTACAAGTGATGGGCTATCTTCCCCAGCCTCAACGACACGAAGGGCAGGGCACAGCTTTATCATGTGCTGGAGTGCGGGAGGCATTTAGATGCTGTGAAACAGTGCGTACGGAAATGCACAAAAAATACTGGTGGGAGGAAGTATTATTTCTTAACAGCGAGTAGACCCGCAGGTGTAGGTGTGTTTTCTGCATGGCTGGCTAGATTTTCCTTTTAGGGATAAGAAAGAAACTAAAGGAGCTATCTGGTTCCTTTAACTCCAACACCACCATAGCACATACACACAGGAACGGAAATACCCAAAACGTCTAACATTACACATCCTGACCACCAACCCGTCCTAAACCATCTTACTTACATATTATTTTTTTTAAAAAGAGCTAATCTGTTCATTACTTTGATTAGCACCTACGTGTCATGATAATCTTGTAAAGATTGTAATAAAATCATACAAGCAGCACATTATAATCATTATCACCATTACATTGATTTCCTATTAAGTTCAATACAATTCTGAATATTCTGTCTGTGTATCTGTACAGCCTGTTTGGACAGAGGCAGCATAAAACAAACACAAAGATGCAGATGCAGAAGCGGAGAACACAGTTAGGCCAGTTTGCTCTAAGATTTGTCAACGTCTCTCCCTTCACATAGGAGGGGAGCTGCAGGCTAAGTGCATATCTTGACCAATCTGATTCACAGAAATCACAAGTCATGAAGGCCTGGCACAACGCGCACAGCTCAAGGCTTGCTCTTTCCACCGGTAGCCTGACAATACATCACTCCCGACAGACAGGAAACTCTTATATAAATGTAGCAGCCTACACATAAAAACGTGGTATTACGCGAAACATTTTCAGTCTGATCAACAGCCACCAGTAACGACAGTTGCACAGTCAGCCTACTAAGCACCCTTTCCACTCTGGCCAGAGTTAACAAGGCGGGTACACATATTGTTGTGGGTAAATGATGTGTCAAAGATGAATGAAGAATCTGAGCACCTGCCAACCCAGTGTCACATCAGGGTTACAATGTAAAGCCGCACTTTTGCTACACCCATCTAATGTGTGCGTCTACGTGCTCCCACTGTCTCACCTGTCAGTTCGTGATGGATCAGCTCGGCGAAGTTGGGATCGTCTCCCCACCAGTAGAGCCATATCTCCCTGCGCCCAGGTCTCTGGCTCCGCCGCCACACACTCAGCACGTCGGCCTTGAGACAGCGGCTGAAACTGCACAGGATGGGATCCTCCTCGGTCACCGGGAAGAGAATAGGCGCCGAGGTGGGGCCCTGCCACACGAACCGCTTCCATTTGATGCCCGTCAGGTCCGCCTGCCAGGTGGGAAGAGAGAGTCAGCTACTGAGACAACAGTGAGCGCTCAGCGGTTGTGGGAAAACTGCTACCGGACAGCTTTTCAAGAGCAAGCATTAAGTTCTCCTCTGGCTCATCAAGAAGTATAATCATGACGTGGAGACACAGGAAGAGCAAAAAAGAAAGAGAGAGAGTGACAGAGAGAGAGAGAGAGACAGAGAGAGGGAGTCTGTAAGACAAAAATAATGATTTTCCAAAACAGGTCCAGATGCCAGGACCACAAACATAAATTATTCCTAGACACCGTTGCCTTTGAGCAAACAGCCTACACCTTCCTAACACTGCAGCACCATTACAGAAGTCACCTTGCTTTGCCATCAGCATTGTGTCAATGTGAAATTCTACCTGCTACACCAGAAACCCACTGAAATCAACTGTCTTTCAGGATTCCCATGTACAACGCAGAATGATCCCATGCGTCACATCAATAATTATACCACTGTGATTCTGAAGGCTGGATATGACACAGAAGGTCCATTTAACTTGACATAAAGCAAGCACTACAGCCACTGAATTAGGACTATACCTACTAATTATTCAAATCTAGAAAAGATGTTAAGTTTCACACCCACCTAGAGAAGATATTCTCAAAGCATTTATTACAAAGCCCTCACCTACAGAGGTGAACCTAGAAAAGAGCCTTTAAGACAGCTGATACTGGAGCTCGGTTGATAAACCCCCCCTCAAAAAAAACGCAGATCCCCAGGAGGCAATCACATAATCAACCAAAAAATTGCTACTTCAACCTAAAGAATATGGCAGAATACCTGACCACTGTGGTGGACCAAAATCACGGAAAACCTTACATGTATGTAGTGAGAATGGCCTTGCAATGAGTCCGGCTCTGGAAGACAGACTGTGCATACTCCCCACAAAATGAGGTGGAAACCGAGCTGCACTTCCTAACCTCCTGGCAGATGTATGACCACATTAAAGACACTTCCTAACACAGATCATAAAGACCCACAAATATTTTTAAATTAAATAAAACATTGTTAGACTCCAAATCCTGCAAAGTGCAAGATTAGTGACCAGATGGCATGAGAAAATGGCAACCGATGGAACACAAACATTGTAAACAACCAATATTGATATTTTCATTTATTTTCTCTTATCTTTCACACTCATAACTACAATGTGGGATTGTTTTTTCTTCAGCTTTTCTTATTATTTTCATTATTTTCCACTTGCTTGGCAATGTAAACAAATGTGTTCCATGCCAGTTGAATGGAGAAGGCAGAAACACAGAGATAAAGGAGAGAGACAGACAGAAAGAGAGGAAGAGACTTGGCAGAGGGAAGAGAGATGGATG
Source organism: Esox masquinongy (assembly GCA_016801175.1). Classification (NCBI taxonomy): domain Eukaryota; kingdom Metazoa; phylum Chordata; class Actinopteri; order Esociformes; family Esocidae; genus Esox; species Esox masquinongy. Next base: position 13,505 of record JACXGI010005133.1, on the reverse strand, counting down.
GATGAGAAGAGGCAAGAAGAGAAAGAGCGAGGGAGAAAAAAGAGTGAGGGAGAGAGATAAAGGAAGATGTCAAGAGGATTGTGACTGAAGATAGGTAGCTATCTTCCAGACAGGCTGCAACAAACATGGCTAGAGAGAAACAACTGTACTGAATAATTTTTCCAACCTGCCAATTTTTAGACTTTTCTTTACATCAAAACAGTATCTGAAATGTATTTTCGGCAACATAGCCTGAACTTTTATTTTCTCAAAACAACCAAAAGTCATGATTGTGGAAAGGTGTCCAGCTAATGAACAAAGTTCAGTTTCATCTTTCCATCTTTTGGCCTTCTTGAATCATGAAAATAATTCTGTTTTGTCCAACATCAAACTTGTCCTTGTCAACCACAAAGCTTCATGGAAATGATTTAATGCATTTATTCTTTCCATTTATGTAGTTCTGTCCTTGAACTTTTTTTGCCTTTTGTAACAGGACGGCTTTGGCATTCAGCCTGGCTACACAAACACTGCCATTGTATCTTTTTTCTTCCGTTGGACAAGATTTAAAGTCCCTTATATGTAGCTAATAAATGATGCATACATATTTTTATTTTAACTATAAATCCCTAGTAGGCTATCTGTCCTCAGCCAAAATAAGTGGAATTTAAAAAAAAAAAAGAGTGTAGACTGGTGTGTGATCACCTCCAGTGTGGACATGCTAAAACCCATTGAAATACTCATACAGTTGAACCAGGTCACATTTCTTTGATGATATGAAAGAGCTAATTGCAATTTTTCTCTCTCAAAAATATATTTTTTTTATATGACAGGGAATTATTCCAAGACACTTGTGTAATTAAATGACCCCAAAGTGGGAGACATACTATACTTCCTTTATAACCATCATACCAGCGTACATCTGGTGTGTATTCAATCTATCAAACTAATCATTTTCATTACCAAAAGCAAAAAAAGCCAGGAGAACATAACACAAGGAAGGCACACAGATTTCTCTAATTAAAAACAGGTTTTGCAACTACAAAGTGTTGTTAGGCTAAACGAAACACTGAAGGAGGCAGTGACAGGGCTGATACTATAGGCCTATACAGTGTCCTAAACAAGTTCACGTATCATTTTCACACGTGTTTATGTAGGATATTTTTGTCTGCCATTATATGCTTTACTGACAGAGGTGAGAAAGCGGTGCTCGAATCAAACCCTTGCTTGCTCTATATGCAAGGAGTTAACTGGCAGTAATATAAAGGACTGAAATATGTTATCATACACCAGTTGTACAAAGGCTTACTTTATTACCCCAGGCCATAAGGCACTTCAACCAGCAGCACTGATCAGTGATCATATTGATTACATGAACATTTCAAATGCTCTGATGACTTTCTATGTACATTAAATGTATATTAGCATACTTTAATGTACCATTCTTTGGAATTGCTGCTAGTTTACACTGTTAGGTATATTTTTGCTCGATATATTTCTTAATGCTTACTGCGTAGACAACGTGTGCCATGTCACAAGAATTTCATCGTTCAGAATGACGCTATGTTATTCGGCGCATTTGATAAATTAAAGACTTTGACTTAGAAGCCAGTGTTTAAGCATTTTATTGTGTTATGACAGGATTACCACTGTTCTGCTTCTTTTTAAATTCTTAGTCAGGCCTACTGCCCTAATAGTGGTAAGTCAGGGCTCTCCAACCCTGTTCCTGCAGATCTAGGTTCTCTAACCTGATTTAGCTTCCCAACCAGCTAATTCTATCCCATTCAGACTAAGCCTGAACACCGCGAATTTGAGGAATGGGGGTAATCATGCAGATACAGTTCTTTTCGGCAACAGGCCTAGTGGTTATAACCATAAAGGCTTGGTTCCGGGCCTATTATGAATGGAGGAGTAATCTGGCAGCTGCATTTTTTAGACACTACTCCTAACGCGCTGTGAATTGAAGGTCCGGACGTAGGACGCTCACTGGTGTGAACCAATCACAAAGTTTCACAGAGATTACTTACATTTGCCTAGCTTGTTGGCATTCCAACTTCAAAATAAACTGTGAAGTCATTTGCCGTAACCAGGAAGTGCTAAGAGAACATAGAGTCCCAAACATCTCTTACCCCCATGGATTCACAGACCTCGCAGGCATCTACCACAATGTCTGCATAAATTGCGCATGCCACAAAATTATTTTCAGAAAGCATACTGCAACAATCCTACAATTCCTACCTGAAAGGTATATTAGAATAAGGTGTGCTAGATTTGGAAGAGAAAAAACCTACAGAACGGAACAGGGTTGGGCAGTCCTGTGGTAAGTGGTATATTAAGGTTTTCTGTATTTATCTTTTTGTACCCACTGCCTAATTTATTTAGATCAACAACCATTTGTAAGCTTGCCTTTTTTCCACAGTGGTAGATTTTTCATGCATTACCTAATTTTGGGTACCTAACCAAAATGTGCTGTTTATTTTATACTGACTTTATTGCTCATGTTCATCAAGGGAGCCAAAAATCTGGAGGTGACTTAATATTTACTTTTTGATTTCATTTTCCCATTAATCTGAAAATGAACCAAGCCACAACCGCGAAACAGCAACACGTACAGAACCGAAAGAAAAATCTGTGTCCTCCGAAGCACATCGCACCAAATAACATCTGCTTCAAATAACATTCATAATTGATGTTTGTGTCTAAACAAGGTGAATAACGTGGCTAAATGGTAGATTAAATTATAACAAGGAGATTAGAACAAGGAGAATTTTAACACAGGGTCGGTATTTGGTCATGGTCATGTGTATTCCCAGCACAACAGTAGTACAGGTTGTCATGCTACTCTCAACAACGGAGCTTCTTTCATAAGCAGAGATTGTGTCTTTCCGGTTTGCACTTGACACTTTTCAGTAGGAGAATTTCTTTACAACAGAGCATGTATTTCCCAGATTTATTATTTCCCAGATTGATTAAACTAAAGAATTTTTAACATGCATTCCATTTTCAGGTTACCATATCAACGGTTGCAGCAACAGGGTCAAAGTTGAGTGTCCCTTACTCTTTCCCGGCAAAACATGATTATATAAAAAGGTGAATGCTAACAAGAAAGAGGGGGGTTGCTGTTTTAAAGTTATTTTCAATTGTTTTAACATGAAACTTACCACAAATCCTTTCTGAAAGCAGTATTTATTTTATTTAAATATAGTGTGCATTACAGCTTGAGGTGCTTCAAATCTCAAAATGAACAACATGCTCACTGCCTGAGAAAACAAACACGTAATGCTTGTAAATGGATGCTGACCAGCTTAATCCTTTTTAATGAAGAGTGCTGTGGGGAGTGTGCTCTGTATTAACCAGCACTGGCTTTTATAGGGAGGGAATACAAAGCAGAGAAAGTCATATGTCCTAAGTCACTAGCAGTAGACACACAGGGCACTACTACTAGGTTCATAAAGTGTTCAAGCAGGAACATTACGCTCCAACTGCTGCCTGTCTAACCCTGGAGGCTCGCTGGCGCTCAGACAGCAGGCCCCGTGTACGGAAAACCAGCCATGCAGTGATCCCCATGCTCATGTCCTACACCGACACACCACTGAAACCCACACTACACCACAACCTCTGAATGCATCACGCCTTCCTGTGTTCGAGGCTCATCTCATACACTGACACTGCAGAAGTCAACACTATCACTACAGCCTATTCCACTACACGGTAATCCTGTTTTCTAACGCAGTGAGCTCTCCGATCTTTCATTGGTTGGTTTTGCTGCAAGGCGATATGTTTGAGTCAGCGCATAGTCACTTTGTTAGAGGTAGATGAATTGTAATGGATAAATTAAGGGTAAACTTGAGTCAATGAAAAAGCTATAAAACATTATGCTACAATGACGTACATAGCTCATAGTGCCACTGAACTCAAGAGCCTATCTATAAAAAAAAAATGACACAACAACAAATTTATCCCACTCATGGCCAAAACAAGAATTTACTCTACTTAACATTACTCTGTCCCATGTGTACCAACCACCAGCCTCTGACATAACTGCAATGTTAACACACATTATCAATTAATCAAACAACACTAGGAAATCTCGCACATCAAGAATATTGCTGAAGGGCATTCAAACATGGTTTTAGACAAGGCATTGACAAGGCACTTCTCACAGGCCTTTCTGTAAGCCTTAAAGCCGGTCAGTACATCAGGTATGTACTAGTTTCATCCCTCCACCAGTATATTACTGCTACTGTACTAATTCCATCCCTGCACCAGTATATTACTGCTACTGTACTAGTTTCATCCCTGCACCAGTATATTACGGCTACTGCTGAAGAGGATGTTGGATTAACTTCCTCCCGCCAGTGCTCTCTCATGATAGCAAACACAGTGGCGGGAAGAACTACCTGACACCTGCATCTTGCAGAGAAACACAAAGGGATGGAAAAAAACAGTTAAGTGTGAAACCAAATTGTCCGCACTTTAAGAAGTCAAATGTTACTGAAACTGGGCTGTGCTTGAGCTCAAAGTCTATATAACTCAGTTATTTAGAAATGTATTTTCATCACACAATGCAGTCTTATGATGAGTGCTACAATGTCAGTGTTTTTCTCTGACAATTGATTCAATTAACTTAATCATCAATTGAACACAAGTAGTTCCAACCAAAAATTGACTTCTGCTGTTAACCCAACCCCTTCTAATTGTAAAAGGGCAGAGGGCAACCACAGGGAACAATTATGGTTAATGGTCTCGCTCAAGAACAGATTCTTCATGTTGCTGGCCCGGGTATTCAATCTAGCCGAATAAAAGTCAGACACTATAACAGCTAGGCTAATGCACTACAACGTGAAGGTATTAAAAGCCTTGGATTGGCTGTTCTCTCTGTCAAATATCAAGTTGAAACTTTAAAAAAATCTATTCTTTACAAATGCTGTGTTGCAGTCTGAGAGGTCAATCAATTTTTTGAAACGACAGTACAGCTGAGTTATAATCTCCATTCAGGAGTGAGTGTCAGGCAAAACCAGTTTCCTTAGAATTAACGGAGTGTTTACAATGCTTGGGTGTAAGCCACTATAAAGCATCCTCCTACCAAAAGGGCAAGAACTGGTGTTTAGTTAAGCTTCCCTTTTCAGATGGCAAGGTCATCAGGCCAAACCCCCACAGCGCCAATAGGGGAATCTGAGGGCAAGGCCATTTGATGGACTCAGGAAGTTGACGTTAAATCTGTCTGGGATTTACGGGTTACGACCCCACCTTTCGTCAGCTGCTCAGCTCCACTCACCTTCCCTCTCACAACCCAGAACTCCAGGTCCCATTGTGAAACACGCTAAGTGCTAACAGCTGCCTTCCCTTGCTTTCCCTTCCTGCCATTCTCCAGACAACCCTCCCCGAGACAGGCAACAGGTGAAGTTGCTCAAATCATGCCCAAGCTGACAAATAGACACACTAGTACTACTTCTAGCTCTTTGTAACAGTCCCACCCTCCCGCTACAACAGACTGAAGCACATGAAGCTAGTTAACATGTGTCCATTTCCATCTTGGACCACTGCATGGAAATGGAAATCCACTTGGTCTACTCTCTGGTTTTGTACAGCCTATCCATCTGCACAGCATTTTTCTGAACTGCAGTGATGTTTTTTAACTCTAATCTTGTTTCATAAGCGCTACAATTACTATTTCTTAGACACAGTGGAGAACTAAGACTGCTAAGAGACATTAGTTCAATAAGGCAGTCTTGATGTGATTATTGATTCATGAAAAGTATGCGTTATACATACATAATAATGAACAGACTGACAAACTTTACCACCCAGACATTTGCAAGTAAAAGCCAATTAACTTCAAAGACAAATGAAAATAAGCCTAAACATAAAAAAGAATTACTAAATAGTTGTAGTACTCCAGAGAACTGTTTTAAGTTAAGGAAAAAGTACTGTATTCACTGAATTTCTTCAGCATAAAACCACAAAGAGAGTGAGTCATTCAGGGCAGGGAACAGCAGCCCGGCTGTCATGCTTAGTCTCAACATACAGTAAAATGTCTCCCTGCTCCAGCAATACATTAACCAGTCATTCACTACTAGCCTGTACTGTCCATTAGGTTCTACTTTCAAAGTAAGATTAATGTCTATCAACACCCAACTCGTTGAAACTTAAGAAATTGGAATGATTAAAAACTGTTATAACGTTCATATTGCATAGAAAACATTGAATGCACAAATGCAAACCCATAGTTCATGCAAATTGTGAAGTTCAGAGATTATTCTAGCTGGTAGCAGTAGTGCTGCCAGAGAGGAAGAGGGGATGTGAGCTTTTCCCTTTAGTGGCAACAGTAGGCTGCAACCAGAAAATAATAGGTTACTTTGGCTCATGCTTCTAACAGCTATATAATTTATTATTTAACGACTGACTTGCAACAGTACTAATCAGCACGATTGACAGGTTAATAAGAGTAAAGGTGTTAAGAAATCTGTCATGAACAAGATATTCAATTCGACAACCAGTTGCAAAACGTATTAAATTCTAAAAAGACGCAAGAACTATAGCTAACAGTACATTCTTGTTTATTATTATTTCAACGCGGGGCCCGTCCTTCCTTTAGTTCTGCACAAGCCAAGTGTAAACAACAAATGATGGCAAGCCAACTTGACAACTACAAAAGGAAAGTACGTAAGCTCGCAAATAGACAACCATGTATAAGTAGGTTAGCGCTTCAAAAACACTGTACAGTAGTTAACAAACAATGTACCGGCAAAACCACACCGTCCCACTTAGAACAATATGACAGGATATATTGTTGAAATTAAAAGCCGTGTTCACCAGCTTTTACACTGCATTCCGTGATCGAATGCCATTTTTTCCTGACATCTAGGTTATTATTTGAGTAGAATAACGTAATCTCTAGTTATCATTGTAGCTAACTGCTTCTTGGGTTTGTTTTAGGTCACGTAAACATGCTGCAAAATGCATACCATAGAAAGCACAGCGTTATTTAAACAAGTAAAAAAAACAGACGAACAAAACATAATACATGGAACTGAATGTTGCTAACAAGCTATAAATAACTGGGCTAAGATGTTCATCAGCAGACGTTTGCATTAGTTGCACTTTTGCTGCTTAAAACTCTCACGGCTGGAATGCAGTTAATATAATCAAACTGATAGTTCCCTATGATGGCAAACTGCGTGCTTGAATGCATGCAGCTGCAAGTGACAGATAACCCTATTCTTAATCTTGCACAACTTCGCAGTATGCAAATAAACATTGCTTTGGTGAATGATGTTTGAATTGCAGTGCGCGACAGGCCCTAAGCCTGCTTTCCCATTGCTGTGGCTAACGTTAGCTTGCTCTTTTCAGCTAGTTAAAAATGGCTGCTTTTCCTTTAGTTTTAAATCTCTTACCAGACAGAATAGATTGGAATGGCAATCCTCCAAGCTGGCCCCGTTTGGTACAAAACAAGAACTCATCCTTTCACAGCGAGATCGAACATTCCATCGTTTCAGTTCCGGGGAAAATACAGACCGATTTTAAAATGTATTTTGCAAGATGTACAAGCTAATCAACGATAATTATTTTTAAACAATCGTCTGGAGAATGTAACTAATTCAACAACCCTGCAAATGCTATTGTCCGCACAATAAATAAAACCAGTTAAAGTCTTGTCTCCACGACCTCTCTAACGACTTTTCGAATACACATGAAGTAAAACATTTAAAGGGAGCGAAAATGCTCTTAAAACAAAAAGAAAAAGGAGAGCAAAGAATCAACTATCCCCCTCCCCCTTAGCTTAAAACGGTCTTTGCTAAAAACGTCCCTCTACTCCTCCATCACCATCAAAATCGATATAAAAACGAAGAACATCCTTAAAAACCAATCGAAAATTGGCATATGCCTATATTTTTACGGTAATTTTAACCATTATTTCGGGGTCTGTTCCTGCTGGTTTCCATTTGAATTCATGGATTCCTTTCTTTAATGGCGGCCACAGGGAGAACTCTGCCTCCCAAAGCCTATTGGCCCATTCGTGGTCATGAGGGGTGTAATAACACTGTAACTGATGGGTATTGCCGCTAGGCGAGAGCAAGTGGCGCTACTGAGCAACCAGATTTTGTTACTAATGATCAAACCTTTCAACTTGTCGACTTTCACAGTGCACCACCTAGTGCACACACAAGGAAATGTATCCATGCCTTCAATCAACATTTACATAATTCAACGATGCGTGCCCTTGCAATCACGGCAAAGCCCTCATATTCAAGCACAAAAAAGTTCACTCTTAATTAACATGTGAAACCTTATTGAATGGCGCGCACGATGTCTCGCACAGTATGCAAAACAATGTAGTTCTAGATGCAACCCAGTTATTACACTTTTCACCGAAAATTATTGATGATACAATTCATAGAGCGCTTTTTCTTTATCATGTAAACAAAAAAGTGTTGGGGTAATCATTTAATCATACTGATTATAGTGAAGAATTCTTAGCCCGATCGTTCAAAACAATTCACCAGTGTAACTTAGAACTGTTTATAGGCTACATAACTGTAATGTCATACAGCTCAGCCTGAAAGGGATCACGTCATCACAATGTGAGATTTTCAGTCAAACTCATTGCCCATAAGAAGCGTGGCTTTGTCTTCATGCTTGGTGCTTTGATAATGTACAAGTCAGCATTGCACCTGTATATATTTCCCTCAATTATTCTGTTCGGATACTTCTGTCAGGTGCAAAAGCTCCCATCGTTACATGTAGCCTACTGTATAGCCTACTGTCCTGTTCATCGCTCTTCCTAGGGCCCATCATTATTGCACTCACGAGACATTTAAAAAATGAGGAACAATAGTATCTGCAGTGATTTTAAATTTAAATTGATCTTTTTAGATCTGTACGGACGCAATGTCAAACCTCAAGAACAAAGGTGAAAATGAAAGTATGACGAACCGTTTGGCACCTTTGCAGTAAACCAACTGCTCATGTGACATATGTACTACGTCTGTTACGTTTTTAGTTCTTGAATGTCCAGATAGAAATGTTTTATGTAGAAAACACCCCTTTCGACACAGAAAGGAATCACATCTTCAATTAACGGAATTTCTAATCTGAAGTTCATCTAAAGTTGGTGCTGATCTACCGCCTGTTTGACGAAAATAACTGAGCGCTACATTTGTCAAAAAGTCTACTGTTCTGTGACTAAATCCTGCAGATACAAAGTATAGAAGAATAAATCTGAGGTTTTGCCTGTGAGGCTAAGACTTGCATTTAATGAAAATATGTGGTCGGATAAGACAGTAGAACAGACTCAAGAGGAACAGGATATTGGACCAATCACCACTGAGCAACTAAGCTGTTTAGAGTGGACGGAATGCCAGATATGACAGAAGTCTGTGAATAGTTTGAGTGCATTATAATAATGGGAATAGTTTACATGCATTGAGATCAAAGCAACTGAAAATCAATCTTCATTATTATTCAGTTGATATTGATTTGAAATCAATATCATGGGAATGTCATGGGAATTATGTCAATGTCTTAGGAACTGTTTTTGTAATGGGAGCCAGATTTTTTGGTATATGTTTTTTATTTCAGTTTTATCATTTTTGTGACTTTTCCCCCCAATTTGGTGTTATCCAACTCATGATTAAGGCCCTTCATTGCAGCGACTCCCAGTGGACTATGGACGGTGATGTTCAGATACGTCTTACAAAGCACATCCCATAACATCCTGGTTCTTATCATGCTGCTCACTCAACCAGGCAGTCCACACTGGAGTTCTTACGTGCTGGAAGAAATGCACTCTCCAGCTTTCCACCTCAATTGAGCTCACAGGCAGCCAAGCCACAACAAGGAGTCGCTAACCATATTGAATTACAAACCCCTTAAACCTGTCCACAAGCACCATCCTCCTCATGACCCCTGGGATAATCTGGAAGCAGAATTAAAACACTGGTCTCAAGATTGTTGTGTTTACCAGGTTGTTTTCTAAATCCCAGCAGGGAAACGATCCAGCCTCTTGACTCAAAAGTGTGACCTTCACCTTAGACAGGATGAACCTTGCTGTTATTGAAGACTCACATGACAAATTCAAAAAGCTTTCTGTAAATCAATAAAATTGACCACCGGGGAAAGTATTCTCTCCCCTCTGTCAGACAGCTGTTCTTAGAGCCAAGGAGTCAGCACAGTGTGTGTGTGTGTGTGTGTGTGTGTGTGTGTGTGTGTGTGTGTGCATGAATGTGTGCATATGTGTGTGTTTACGTGTGTATGGACAGGACTGTAAGATCTATAGTTCAACAGCACAGCTGTTGTTTACAGAGGCTAAATGGTAATATCCTGGACTTAATTTCTACACTGGAAGAAGGGCTTTAGTAATCAAAAGGTTAAACTGGGTCAACATTACCAGATAAAGTAGCAGACATCAAGTCCCAACCCCCCACCCAGACACACACATAGACACACAGACACATGGACATACATGTCCACAAACACAAACATTAACCCACACAACTCATTCAGCTTTTGACTAAAGCACAAATGGCTCACAAACCCAATATAGTATGATGGATTATGAAGAGCTTGTGATACCAATGAGAACAAGAAATTATCCCATCCATTTGCCTACATAATGATACTTGGACTTGACTGCAAAGTTATTAAAATATAAAAAGCCTTGGTTAGAGCCAAGCCTGGGCTTTTCGTATTTAGGAAATTGTGTTTGAAAATGCATATGGCTGAATAATGAAAGCTCACAGGACTCAAGTCTTAATTTGTTTTTGTTTTTTATTCTTCAGTCGTTTTTAATTCAGCCCTCGAGGGATTCATGTTCAGACCATGTTGGGTTATGTTGTATCGTCTCTTTATACAGGCATCCATGTTCAGACCATGTTGGTTTATGTTGTATCTTCTCTTTATATCGGCATCCATATTCAGACCATGTTGGTTTATTTTGTATTTTCTCTTCATATCGGGATCCATATTCAGAACATGTTGGTTTGTGTTGAATCTTCTCTTTATATCGGCATCCATATTCAGATCATGTTGGTTTATTTTGTATTTTCTCTTCATATCGGGATCCATATTCAGAACATGTTGGTTTATGTTGTTTTTATTGATATGTTTCATTGACCTGCTATGCACATGGTTCGTTCCCCCTGATATAAATATGCATTCCTTAGTTGTTTAATTTTAGCTAGTAGTTGGGAAAGTGGTCCTCATGAGCCAAAATGAATCCACATGCTTCAATATCCCAGTGTGTAATACATTCAAATCATTTTGTGTGATACCAATCTTACCAATAAATATAAAATGTTAGTTACATATCATATGATTTTGATTTTGGAACGCATCTACCATAATTATCGGCATACTAAAACCACATGCACATTTTCATTAAAGTAGAATCAAGCAGTATAAATGCATTCAACAATATCAGGCTCTTTTTGTTGTAAAAATAAAACAATAAAAACTACAAAAGTACCAAAAAACGGCATATATCTTGTAGACAAGCCATGTTCTGAGACAGCTTTTATGTGAGGGCAGCCAAATGGTGGAGGAATATAAAGGTATGTTACTGATTGAGGGGTTAATTACTGCCTCTCCTCCCATAAGTGCTCCAATCAGCCTAATGTCAAGTTAACAACTCCGATCAAGGGAACTCAGTGAAAACCATCCTTCTGGAGAGGGACGCAGTATGGCTTGCCTTTCTGGGAGTAATGCAGGCCTTTCGTGTGGTGTGTCCTTGCAGGGGTCGGGGGCCAATACGTATTGCGAAGCCGTACCGAGCCTCGCCACATCCAACATGACAGTGCTGCTTTGTAAAGGGCCTGTGAGGCACAGACGGAGCCAAAAACTGACAAAGTCAGCCTCTTAGAAATACGTCAGATAGTCACTCAAAGGGAGTTGGGCAGAGGGCAATGCTCTGCTCTTTGGGTTGAGTCAAAAGCGCAGCTGCCAGGGTCTTTGTAGTTGGAGAGAATGAAGTGGCCTGACAGCATCACTTGTTTTAAGACGTTGTGAAGCCTCTGTGTTCCAGTGGCAGGCCACTCCGCCGGCAGCACAGGCAACAGGCCACTTGTATTGGCCCTGGTACACACAGAGCGGGTGCAGGAACATTCCAGAGGCACAAATAAAACCACGGCTGTCCCTTTGTTGTGCTGCTGACTAGACAAGAGCCTTTCAACAAGGCTGCCGCCCGGAGAAAAGACGACGTCGCGCATCCCTGCTGTTAAATGATCTGACACACTTTTTCCCGCTGCAGTCTTTTCACGGGCCCTGGTGTTAGCCCCCATTCTGTCTCCTTCTTTCTCTATCTCTTTTATTCACACGCACGTTGTGAGCAGATGGGGGAAAGGTGTCTGTATCAATACGTTTTTTTTCCTCTCTCTCCTTAAGCAGCCAGCAGAAGACAGCGTGGGATTAACAAATTCAATATGAATTGTGAGCTAATGAAGTGAGCTCCCCCACCTCCTTCTCTGCTGCTGCAGCTGGAAAGGAAGAGAGCATAGGCTCCTTTCCCAAAACCAACAGGCAAAAATGAGATCACTGTTTGAAATTAGGCCGTCAAACAAGTCAAGCCAGGGAAAAGCATTAACTAGACTGCTGTCAAACACAAGATCCTAACTGTGTGAAGGTGTGAGTTCCATCATGCCTGACATTCCATTGTGACAATTTGCGCAACCTCCCTCAGTCCACTTTCGAAATGGTTTATTTAAACGAATCAGAAATAGACATGAAATCGACAGTCAACACACTGTCCATTTCAGTGTGAAATTCCTCTACATTTGCAGATGTCTTCAATTATTTTGGGAAAACGTTTCATTCGTTTATGAGCTGCTGATGATCGCGTAACAGAAGACGTTCAACCTGGAACCACCTCCTGACATTGGAGCCGTAGCCTGTTTGGGAAGGTGAGATTGCGGGAAAACAGTCCACCATTCCCATACTGATGCCTGGTTTCTCCTCTACGCATGAAAAAAAAGCATCGACAGCCATGTGTGTCACAGGCTCCACCTCTTAATTGCTTAATTCTCTCAATCTTTGAGATGGAAAAGAACAAATGTGTTCCAGATGTGTTCCAGATGTGTCTCCTGCTGGTCTTCCCTGCTGATTGATAGGCAGGCAGTCATTTCCCCAGACAGCAGAGCTCATACAGCTCCTGTAGAGCTCCAGGCTGGAAGTGAATTGCTTCTATACCCTTGAGCTTCCTGCATTGAAGCTCATTACATTAGAACGTCATACACTGTTGAAGAAATGCAACACTTGCAGAAAACGCATGGATTATCGTTGTTGTAGTACAGTGTGATTGATCTGTGTCCAAGTTTAAGACAAATAAGGATTAAATAATGGTTTGATGGATGTTTGAATAGAAAATGAACCAGTGGAATGCTGAGGGTAACATAATCAGTTGTGATACAGGGGTGGTACTTATGACACAGCCCTGCCGGTGCTTCCCTGAACTGAGGGCAGGGCTGTAGTCGGCGAGGGCAGGGAAATGTTGCTGAAGGCAGGGTTGTAGCCTTCAGGGGAAAATGTTGGTGAAG
>JACXGI010005132.1:20896-49022 GCA_016801175.1 Esox masquinongy | reverse complement strand
AAATGCAAAATTTACTTTCATCAGAGAACATAACTTTGGACCACTCAGCAGCAGTCCAGTCCTTTTTGTCTTTAGCCCAGGCGAGACGCTTCTGACGCTGTGTCTTGTTCAAGAGTGGCTTGACACAAGGAATGCGACAGCTGAAACCCATGTCTTGCATACGTCTGTGCGTGGTGGTTCTTGAAGCACTGACTCCAACTGCAGTCCACTCTTTGTGAATCTCCCCCACATTTTTGAATGAGTTTTGTTTCACAATCCTCTCCAGGGTGCAGTTATCCCTATGGCTTGTACACTTTTTTCTACCAGATGTTTTCCTTCCCTTCGCCTCTCTATTAATGTGCTTGGACACAGAGCTCTGTGAACAGCCAGCCTCTTCACTTTTTGAATGGAATTACTGAAATAAATCAACTTTTTGATGATATTCTAATTATATGACCAGCACCTGTAGAACTCAGATTGGTAGAGCGGGAAGACGGAGAGATGTCAGTAATGGCACAAGTAGAGTACAAGCTCTGCTCTACTAAATTGCCGAGGAGGAAAAGAAAAACAGTAATTTAACACAGGCAAGCAAATGGATAAAATATCGTTAGAGAACACAGCGCAAAGTTCAAGGAGTATGCTAACGCTAGCAGTGCAGAACCACAACAACAGCTAACTCCCACACTGGAGAAGCGAAATAAAATGTCCAGAACCAGCCCGCGGGCAGAAAAAAATTAAAGAGCAGAGCATGAAAAGATTCAGTGAATCGTGCACAGTTTACTATCGCACAAGCATCAGAGCAGAGCAACAACTTCCAGTCCTGCACGTTCGGTGTATCAAGCTAGCGAGTGAGGTCATAGAAAAGTAACTGGTTGTGTCTGTGCATGCACACGTTTGCGTTGGACGGTCAGTAAGAGGCTGTCACATTGATATAAAGGTAGCCATCGTCTGAGCGACAACCCAAGGTAAGAAGCTAACTGTCACAACTCAATAGCTACAATGGATTAGCGTCATGCAGGCAACAATAGAAATGCGGCAGCAGCAATAAGACCTCTGTTTTTTGTATTTTGCCTTCAAAATAAAAGTCTGCGATGGGTTGTGCGTATTGTTTATATTTTCAAAGAAAAAACTATTTTGGGTAAAATATAAATTAAACAAATTACTATTTAAATAATACATTATATAAGGTAAAGCATATTATAAGGTGGAGCACACTGTGAAATGGTTAGAGCTTAAGTAAGTTAACGTGGAGAACCACATCATGTTTTTTGGGGACAAAACTTTTGTTTTTTTACTGAGAAAATCCTACCTAATGCAGCTTTGAGTACTTGGTATCGGTACTTGGTATTGGCAAGTACCCAAATATAAGTACTCATACTTGGTCTTAAAAAAGTGGTATCGGTGCATCCCTAACTGTAACCTACATTTTATAAGGCAGTAAACTAATCACTAAACTGAGATTCAGACCATGTGTTATAACATAACCAGAGAAACCCATAATATGGCAAAGCTCTATTTTTGTAATGGGTTTGAGGGAGAGTAAATAATTGTAAAACCCCAAATAATGGACTCATTGGGCTAGTAACTTCAAAGATCACCAGGTAAGGGCCGGTCAATGCATAGATTTACAGAATTACATTGTGAAGATCTCAACCTGTAGGCATAAGATTGCAGCTGCAACACCAACGGGACAATGACTGGTTGAACATTTTCTCTTGAAAGGACATTTCTCCTTTTCTTCACCTGCCTGATTGTTATTATTTTTGTGTTTGGAAAAACAATGTACAAAAGCCTCTGATAGTAAAGAAACCAAATTATTTTCTAATTGGTTTTACGCTGTTAGACTGCACATTGATGTGTCAGGATAGTAATACTTTATGCATAACTTTATCCCAAAGAGGTACTACTGCCTGTTCAAAGTCAATGTCCATCTTGATTGTGTCAAAATAAAAGACCACACAGTGCTGTAAGCTGTAGAAAACAACAACAACATACATCCTAAAATGATGCAGAATTGTTAAATGGGTAAACATAAATCATACTTATTACCCAACACTTCATTTATACAAGTAATTATGTGCTTTGTTACTTTGAAAATATGTTTAACCCTTTGATGTGTACAATCACACCGCTGTGTGGGGCTGTCGCAATTATTACATAATTGCCTGATCAGGTAAGATCGCAATTATTTTTATGACAATCTTTTTGCACAATATTTTGATTCCAAAATCATGTTTCCAATCAGAATAATGGCTTTCTACACCAATGTTAGAAATGTCTCAACAAATACCACGCAAATTATGTCAGTTTCCATGAGTTAGGATGTCTAGTGCATGGGTGCAGAAGAGCGTTGGACAGCTCTACAAAAGTTACAGGCACAGATCATTTACTGAAACTTATTTGCTTCTTAATTTCAGTATGTTTAAACCTAGTTAAGAATTGTTTTGCACCAATGCACCATTATGTAATTTCGCAACATTATTATTTAATCGACATGCGCACTTCAGTTGCTTATTTGTCGCATCAACTCTGATCACAAAAGAAAAAAAACACAAGAAAAAAAACACGTTTGTCTATTAACGCAGCGTGTGGAAAATATTTTTACTAGTATTGTAAGTCGACTTTTGTCATTTCCATCCACATTTCATAATTAGATAGTGCACATTAAAATGCATGGATAGAAATATCTGTCCCATTGCATATTAACGTTTGAAAATAAAATGTATTGTCCTTGTACATTTTTCACTGAATTGAGTGTTGAAACATGTTTTGCTACGTGAGGAAGCCTATTTCAAATAAGTAGGTTATAATATTTGCAGCAGAGCGAGTGGTGAAATGTCACGATGCACAGGAAAATGTAATTGTCATTGCTTTGTGACAGTGGCATTTCTAGAAAATTTTACATGGGGTGGCAAGTTGAAATTCAAGGTTGGCATATCGTTCTATTTTTGGTTATTTCCACTTATACAAATCCAGCTACTGAAAATAGACAGTGTAATGTCTTGCAAATAAATATCATACATGTTCTACACTTTGATGTTTATGTGTTTTTATGTTTGGTATGAGTCTTTTGAGTGTGCAAAATCGCTATGAGTGCTGGGAGTTTCCCTAATTATTATATATGCAACTTACAAATTGAGGGAAAAGATGCAGTATTTTACTTGGACACATTGTTTATATTATTTTGCCAAATGCAGAAGCATAAATCAATGCATCCTGAAAATGAATGCCTTATATTGCATGAAATAATACACAAACACTAAATATAGGCAACTAAGGTTATAGAGTAGCAATTTAATATACTAACAACATTTAAATTACAACTGTTTGTTGATGTTATATAGATGTCCAGTGATGTCTAATTTAGAATTATTGTAGACAAACCTTAACTTTCTCCACAGATGAAATAGACCATTTAAATATCCACTGTAAGCTCCATTGTTCAATGTCCCTTTGCTAGCTATCAGGACAAGCATTACATGGCAATGATGGCAAGCTACTTCATCTGCAAATTTGCTAGCTCGCGAACTTTACCAATAATATTGACGATTGCATTACATTAGCTAGTAGATATCAGACATATCTAAACTATAACTAGCTATATTGTATATTTAGTAAACATTACCTTCTTTCATTACTGCTAGGCTAGTCTAGTGTGATCCTGACTGCTCAGTTGCATAGAGTAACATGGACCGACGCCCGGTGTTTTCACTGGAAGGGAGGGGGAGCAGCATGGTAATAGTAGCAGGCGCGCTCCGGGACTCAACCATACGGGTCAAAGATAATAATAATAATACATTACATTTTTATAGCGCTTTTCAAAAAAAAAGGGGGGGGGGGGTCAAACAACATAGGGCAGGGGCTAGGGGTAGGCTTGTTTAAACAGAGATTGGGAGCCAGTGGAGTACTTGTAGGATGGGGGTGATGTGCTGCCAGGATTTGGAGTGTGTGAGAAGTCTTGCAGCTGCGTTTTGAACTAGTTGTAGTTTATGGAGGGATGAAGAGTTAATGCCAGAAAGGAGAGAATTGCAATAGTCAAGATGGGCAGAAATTAATGCATGTATTAGGGTTTCAGCGGCAGTGTGGGACAGGGAAGACTGTAACTTCGCAATATTGCAGAGGTGGAAGAATGAGTATTTGACTGTCTGTTTTATGTGTTGTTCAAAGCTGAGTGAGGAGTCCAGTATGACATCGAGGTTGCGTGCATGAGGGGAAGGAGATACAACAGTGTCATCAATAGTGAGGTTGAAGGTGCCAAGTGTGGATTTTGTACCAAGTAGTAATAGTTCAGTTTTGTCACCGTTAAGCTTGAGGAAGTTCTGCTGCAACCAGGTTTTTTATTGTTGCCAGGCAAGTTTCAATATGAGACAGAGGAGGGTTGGTGAGGGATTTAGTGCTGAGGTAGATCTGAGTGTCATCGGCGTAGCAGTGGAAGTCCAGTTTAAGGTGACGGAGGATTTGACCAAGGGGGAGGATGTAGATGATAAAGAGCAGGGGCCCAAGAACGGAACCCTAGGGGACACCCTGTGTCACTACAGCTGAGTCAGAATTATGACCATGGACCGAAATGTTGTGAGTACGGTTGGTGAGGTATGACTGTAGCCAGGAAAGTGCGGCTCCCTCAACACCCAAAGCTTTGAGCCTGGTGAGGAGGATCTGGTGACTGACTGTGTCAAAGGCAGCACTCAGGTCAAGCAGGATAAGGATGTTGAGGGCGCCAGCATCAGCAGCAGAGATAAGGTCATTAACAACTTTGAGGAGGGCAGTTTCAGTACTGTGAAGTGGTCGGAAGCCAGATTGAAAAGGCTGAAACAGACAGTTATTGAGGAGGTGGCACTGAAGTTGGGTGGCAACAGTCCTTTCCAGGGTTTTCACAAGGAAAGGGAGGTTGGAGATGGGGCGGAAGTTATTGAAGTTGGTAGTGTCCAGGCCAGGTTTCTTTAGGATGGGTGCGACAACAGCATGTTTAAAGCTGGAGGGGACGATGCCATGGTAGAGAGAAAGATTGACTATTTGAGTGATGTATGGACAGAGACCAGGAAGGCAAGCCTTAATGAGAGTGGCAGGAAGGGGATCCAGGGAGCAGGTAGTTGTTTTTGAAGATACAATAAGTTTTGTCATAAATGGTGAGTAAACTAGGGTGAAGGTGCTCAGGAGGGTTTGTATAACAGGAGAGGGTAGGTGGTTGACAGTGGAAGAAGGAACTGGGGGAGATGGGTTAGCCAAGGAAGCATTAATGTGAATAATCTTAAAGTCCTTAAAGAACTGAAGAAAAGAGTTTGTGAGCACAGTGGATGGGGTGGAGGGCTCACTGCGTTGTAGGAGGAGTTTGCTGATGGTGGAGAACAATGTCTGGGAGTTTGTGTTGGAGGTTTTGATGGTGTCGGAGATGAAATAGGTTCTGGCAGCATGAAGAGCATCTCTGTACAAGGAGAGGTGAAGCTTATAGGCTTCAGCATGAAGAGTTAGGCCAGTTCTGGTTCGACGTTCAAGCCGCCGGCCCTCCTGCTTCATGGCACGGAGCTCAGATGTAAACCAGGGTGAAGAGGATGTGAAGAGGATGTGACATTTTTTGTTTGAAGTGGGGCCATGGAGTTGAGGGCAGCAGATAGAGAACCATTGAACTGGTTGGTGAGGTCTTCAGGTGTGCAAGGTGCAAGGTCCAGGGGAAGGGCAGAACAGATTGTATCCGAGAGTGTCTGGGGGTTGACAGCTTTTATGTTGTGGAAGGAGATGAAAAGCAGTCCAGGATAGCACTCGCATAGGGAACTTGTATTTGGATGCATTTCTTCAGTCAATGAAATCCAAACAGGTCCACATGAAGAATCACTATTAGAGTTGAAGGTGGAACGCACTTGCTGATTGGTATGCCACCAGTACATTGTTGCGGTTTTTAAAGTCCAGATTGGTAGATAGCTCTCCAACAACATACATGCAGTTAGGTCAATTATTGTGAAAAGGTCCTCAACAGCAGTCAATGTACTCATCCAAACAGACAACCAATTCAAGTACAAACACTTATGGTCAGATAAGGGGAACAGTGAAGGGGAGATGTGGGTGATGTTGTGGGCAACAGTGCAAATTAGGTCAAGAATGTGGCCCTTGAGGTGGGTTGGGAAATTAACTTGTTGGGTGATATTAAAGCAGTCCAGGACAGCAGTGAAATCAGAGGTGAGTTTGGAGCTTGAAGAGACAATGTGAATGTTGCCAAGCAGCAGAAGGCGGGAGGAAAGTGATTCCTCTATGCAGGAAAAACCCTCATCTTGGATTTTTCTGTATGGTGACAGTTTGGCAAAACATAAAAATTAACTTAAAATCATTGACCTGCCCTTTGGCTTACAAGTGTCTCATACATGCCGCCCTATAGGGTGATAAGGAATAAGAGACACATTGCAAGATGGTGGACAAAATGGCTGACCAATGTTAAACAAATGTATCCATACACCTCATGTGTGCATTATATTATGGCAATATTATATAAATTACCCCGATTGACCTAGAATGTTGATTCTTTGTATACATGCCTCATTTCTCATGATGAACAAAAATCCTCAAGAACCCATGAAGTCCACCATTTTGGATTTTTCTGTACAGTGGAAATTCGGCAAAACCAATAAAAATGTACATAAAATATACAATAAATACGATTGACCTTCCCTTTGGCGTACAGGTGTCTCATACATGCTTCCCTACAGGGTGATAAGGCATAAGAAGTACATTGCAAGATGGCAGGCAAAATGGCTGACCAGTGTATAACAAATGCATCCATACACTTCATGTGTGCATTATGGCAAAATTATATTAAAAAAACTGGACCACTGAAAATAGAGACCACATAAACCTATCACAAAGGGACCCGAACCGATTACTCCACAGGGGGCGCCACAGGCCATGGCCAATTCATTTTTTCCACAATGACACTATTTCCACCGTTTGACCTAGAATGCTGATTCTTTGTCTACATGCCTCATTCCCCAGGAGGTGCAACACTGCATGAAGAAAAAATCATGTCCGCCATCTTGAATATTTTGTACAGTGAGCATTTTATGAAACCTGCATAAATTTACTTAAAATCAACAATAACACTGTTTGACCTGGCAATCGGCATGCCTGTGTCTTAAACAAGTCTCTCTATAGGGTGGTACATGCTAAGAGATGTATTACAAGATGGCGGACAAAATGGCTGACCAGTTTAAACCTCATGGATGCATACACTTCATGTTTGCATTATATTATGGTACAATGAAAATATAGACCATGTATTCATACCACACAGACACCGGACCCGATTCCTCCACAGGGGGCGCCACAAGCCACGGCCAATTCATTTTTTCCACAATGACACTGTTTCCACCCCGATTGACCCAGAATGCGGATTCTGTCTACATGCCTAATTCCCCAGGATGTACAACACTCTATCAGGGACCAATCATGTCCGCCATCTTGGACTTTTTTTGTTCAGTGAACATTTTATGAAACATATTAAATTTACTTGAAATCAACAATAACTCTGATTGACCTGGCAATCGGCCAACCTGTACACAATACTGTTTGCTAATATCGAAATGATTGCACTTCCATCCTGTTCCTTCAGAATCTAGGCCATCCCTCTGAACAGGGCTGCTAATGAAACTAGTTGCCATGTCAAAAATCGAATGAACTATGACTTCACAAAGTTAGCCCTTTATGCTAACTCTAATGACCCTTCGTAACTCACATGAACGCCTTTATGACAATCTTCCAAATGTATAAGCTAATACAAAAGTGTGCCTTAGATGGCACAATTGCCATCTAAGGGTAGCGTACCTTTTGTATTGCTCGTTGTCAACGTGGTGCTGCTTAACAGTTATGCTTCCTCCGCTGTCGGTCCACTCCCATGGTGGGGTGCACACTAGGCATGAACCCTCGGCCTTCATCTTCGCAACACACGTTATCGTCCTTGACACTGTTCCAACCTTTTGAGCTATACAAAAGGTACAAATGTTTAACAAATTGGCTAAATTTAAAGATAACATTCTGTTTATATAGTATTCCGTATAAGGAAAACATATTCCAAGTGATGTCACATAAGAAAATGCATCGTTTTGACATTTTACAACTAGTTAGTGAACCTTACCAATAATATTGACAATTGCATTACATGATATCAAAGGAGCAGGCGGACTCCGGGACTCAACCATTTTACAGGGAAGGGGGGACTCAAAGATATTAGAACGGGTTACCGTAGAGATTTACGAGTGGGGTTTCGCCAGTGCTTTGCGATTGCGTTTTGTGAAGAGCAATCACCTTTAACAACATTGATTTAGTGGTAGTTCCAAAGCCAAACAACTGCACTGCCCCTGGGCGCAGATTGGTTTTAATCTAAATGAAAGAGGTGAGCCCAGTAAAATAGAGGAGGCGAAATTGCCGGATTTGCACCATAAAGATGGCGCTCAAAAATCTGAAGAACCATCTCTTGATCCCGACCTATTTAGAAAAAATCATGTTTTGTCCCGTATTTTCACTTGGTCCTGTTTTTTTTTTGGTCCGACCTACTGCCCATTTGAATGTGACAGGTTATCATGATTTGTTACACCTGTCAGTCTTATAGTTCCTTCCCAGTGAGCAATCGATGGCAGGCCGCCGGCGTTTTGCTGCTGGCGGCCCGCTGGCGGCTATAATGTCCTACAGCCAGCGGGCCACTAGCTTTTGCCGCTTTTCTCCTGATCTCAATTTGCATAAGCTAATTTGCATCTCAGGCGTCATTCCACCAGCGGCCCGACTGCTTTACGCTGGCAGCTAGCTGCCGAAGAGAGGGTGTACGCTGTGATCTGCTGTATCTGCTTGTGTTGCCATTTTCTTCCAGCAGAGATGCTATTGTACCCGTTTTATTCTTGTACTGATTATTTGTATTAACTTTATTTTAATATTGTTAAATCTTAGTGTACAGAATTTTGGTCAACATTGGTAGTTTATAAATAAAATAGACTTTGACTTTTGCACTATTTCTTGTGTAAAGGACATGTGTAGACATGTACAGTTAACACATAGAAACAGCCGTCTCTCGCCATTGCTTACCATAATTTTTTTCCCAAACTAATGGCCATTTTCCACTGCATGGTACCGGCTCAACTACTCGCCTATAGCCTCGACTTTAACCGCGTCATGGGGGACAGTTCTTTACTGTTTTTAAACACCGCCGTTTCCGTAGATGGCACTGTAGCGAATGTGAATTGCACTTAAGGCAAGACAATCGCCATTTTGGAAGCTAGGACTCCCACGTTCTAGTAATGTGAAAACTGGATCATTTTAATGACTTGGTTATTTAAGTCTCGTTCAGGAAAAGGAACAACTCTTTTTCAAAGGGTGTAAGGTAGAAGCTATATGCTTTGCATTGGACAATACAACATGTGGATTATGACATTGTTTTACAACAATTTGATGAACTCCCGAAACAAACGAAGATCAAGATTTTTTTGGACATTGGACTGGAAATTATTGAACGCTGAGTCACCTACATAGCTATGGTGAGTTCTGTTCTGCGTTATTATAAATAAGTGTTGTTAGGTTACTGAGTAAGAACGTAATGACTGTTTTGTATTAAACAAGGACTGTTTGCAATATTCTATCAACATTCAAATTCTTTAGTCAAAGTCATTGGTAGCTGAACGCAAGTTCTAAACCACTGGCGGGAAAACAAGTTATAGAAACTGAGCTTGAAAAAAACAGCGTTGGCCTGAGATGGAAATACCTACAGTAACCCTTGTTTCTTCGTGTGTCCACAATTTTGGTGGCTTACTATTTTTTGTTTCTTTGTTTATCCTTAAGTTCGGATGTTTTGTGCTTCTTCGCATATCAACAGTTGAACAGATATGGTAACATTGTTAGCTAACATGTCTAAATCGTGTTTCTTAGTATATCAACAACTTAGAATGTTATAATATATGTGCTTATTCCTTGTAACTTTTATCAACTGATAGATAACGTTAGTTAAATCGTGTTTGTGTGTAACGATGTGGATAACGTTACTTTTGGCAGTAACATTTAGCTAGACTAGCTAAACCTGCACTTCTTACAATTCCGTTACTGAGGTGTCTTGTGTGTCTTTGTGTATCCACATTGTTCTTAGCTAGCCTGTGTGTGTCTTATGCTGCTGGTTTTTTAAACCTCTTTTCTAAACATTGCTTTCAGGTCATGACGTCTGTAGTTTTGTTCCCAGAGGAGGATGACTGTGTGGCAGTAGTTCCACGCCTGTGGCTCAAAGGGGGGCTTTGCTACTGGCCACCACACAGCATCACCAGCAGGAAGTCCTTCAGCCTTGACTAATGAAGGAGGAGTTTAACACATCTCAGATGACCAATCAAACAGTATGTTTAGTTACCTGACGGGTGCTGTCCATGACTGTGAATGCTGCCAAACATGTATGTAAAGAGCTTGACCATGCAGGACCAGTACAATTTCTGAATAAGGAGGCACCTGGCCAAGTAAATGAACACGGGCAACTGCCTGCTCGAGGAAGAGGAAAAGGAGGAATAAGAAGAAGAGGAGGAGTAAGGGAACGTGGTGGTGGAATAGGGGGAAGAGGCCGAGGAGCACGAAGATACCATGCTGTCCCAGATGAAATTCGGGCCACAATTATAGACCATGTCATCAACCATGGCCTCACAATGGCGGACGCAGGTCGCCGAGTGCAGCCTAATGTGCCTCACTCTACAGTCTCCTCCATCATCCAAACCTTTCACAGGGAAAACAGGTATGTAGTCAGTCAATGATGGAATTATATGTTGTATAGGACAGGACACTGTGCATAGAGCAAGAAATATATTTATTTACACATTTGCCTATTCATTTAGTGTGTGTGTGCATGTGTGTGTGTGATAGGCTTACAGTAATATCTTACCTCAATGGGATGTTATGATACTAAAAATGACAAGAAAAACATTGGAGAAAATAACTATGGAATAGATTATTTTCTACAGTATTGATGATACAGTTTACAGTAGTATTCCAGTCACTGCGTAGTGATGCATTAGGATTGTGGTAAAGTTACTGTAAGTAAAACAACAATACAAATTACATAGGTAACTCATTCTGTAAGGAATACATAAAATAATAATACATTACGAATCGAGTGTTGTCCTTTGAATTTTATGTCTAGGATTGGACGACAACCTTGCATGGGTGGCAGAGGCAAACTTCTCAATGAACAACAAGAACAAGAGATCTGTAACATGGTGATGGCAAATAATGCCATCACATTGAGACAGATCCGTGCTGCAATCCTACAAGACAATGCCATATTCCAAAATGTCAACTCTATAAGCATCTCCACAATAGACTGGATATTAAAGAAGCATCAGATGACAATGAAGCAAATTTACAGGGTACCATTTGAGAGGAACTCTGATGGAGTGAAAGAGCTGCGGTACCAGTATGTACATGTAAGTCAGTTACTGGTTGTCCATCATTATAACCTTTTTACAATTAAACAGTGGTTCCCAAACTTTTTTGGCTTCAGTACCCACTTTACCTGATTTGTGTATCCAGGTAATCCAGGTATGAAAGTATTTGATTTATCTGACTTCAACATTTCGCCTAAAAACTGCAGCTTACTGTATGATGCAATTATCATTATAATCCGTATTTTGAAGAAAATAACATACAATAAGAAAAGGGGTCAAAGAGCTGCAAGGAAACGAGACCCATCACATCCTCGTGTTTGTGGATGAAGCTGGCTTCAACCTGGCCAAGGGCCGAAGACGTGGCCGTAATATTATTGGCCACCGGGCCACGGTGAATGTCCCAGGCCAGCGAGGGGGCAATATAACTGTGTGCTGCCATATCTGAGAATGATGTGGCCACTCACATCCCCAGTCTTGGCCCATACAATACACAGAAGCTCCTCATCTTCTTGGACCGCCTTCATTTTGATTTGATCCCTGAAAATGAGAGAGGTCTCGTAGGGCCTCACCTACCACAATATGTCATTGTATGGGACAATGTGAGCCTATTTCACAATGGACTAAGCTAACAGGTAGATTTCTTCCAACCACCTTCCTTTTTGAAAAATGTTCTAACATACTGTCACCCTTTCTTTTCTCTCTTCTATTTTTTCTTTTCGTTTTAGGAAACAAGAGTTTTCTTTAGTAAGCGGAGATATCCTTTACGCCCCATCCGCACCCCTCACTCGCAATTTACTGCTAGCAAGTACAGTTCGCACCTGGTTTGGAGGAGGGAACGAACCATTTTATGTGGAGGGTGTGGGGGTACGCAATGCACAATACAGTGGCTCTTTGGATGTTTTCTTTTCGCCAAAAACAAGAAAATAGGACAGATGGATGGGTCAATAATTTAATGTGTTAAATAATTATTTAATGTTTGAATGATTGAAAGTTTTTTTTAAACCTAATGTTCTAATATATTTATGCGTTTTACGGCCCTGTCAGTCACGGGCCCTTAGAATCGTCCTAACTTTCCCCCCCATACGGCGCCCCTGTGTTGGGGGGCTGACTGACGTCATCACCAATAATTAAATTTCTAATATTAAAAACACAGATGAAGCACAAACAAAAATTTTAACGGCACAAACGAAGCACAAACGAATGAGCCTATTTTGACTCAATTTGGAGCATGTTGGGGGGCTGAGTGACATCATCACCAATAATTAAATGTCTAATATATAAAATACCGAAGCAGCACAAACGAAAATTTTAACAGCACAAACCGGCACAAACAAAGCACAAACAAACAAGACTATTTTCATTGATTTTGGAGGATGTTGGGGGGCTGAGTGACCTCAGAATGACCTATAAAATATTCTTTAATATCTAAAAAATGACAGCAGCACAAACAAAATTTTAATGGCACAAACCAGCACAAACGAATGAGCATATTTTGGCTCAATTTGGAGCATGTTGGGGGGCTGAGTGAGGTCATCACCAATAATTAAATGTCTAACATATAAAATACCGAAGCAGCACAAACGAAAATTTTAACGGCACAAACCGGCACAAACGATTGAGCCTATTTTGCCGAAGTTTTACGTTGGGTGGGGGGGCCAATGCTACATAAAGTTCTTTTATGTAGCATTCAATTTAACGTGATGGCGCCACGTAAAGAAAAAATATCTAAATGTTTTTTGTTAGACAACATACACAATTTGTCAGTGTACAAATAGTATGTAGCGCGTTGAGCGATTTTCTGCATGCAATTTGAAAAACGCAGATCACACTGTCATAGTCAGAGCTACCAATACGCTCTAAACAGACGAGCTGAAACAGGAAAACAGACGTCCTGATCGCGTTCAAAACAACTCTCATTCTCCCTATGCTAAACAAATTATATCAGAGTGTTTGCCAGCAGGAAGGAGACGGAAGGATCGGGCCAGTCATCAGAGGAACACACGTTATAGATAGAGAGAAAAGGCCAGTCACCAGAAGATGTAGCTATCAATATTGCTGCCACAATTGTATCCCCAGTTATATTGACACGGACGTTAGGTAAAGCAAGTTTGGCTAGCTAACACTAACAGTACCATTTCCATGCTTATCCATGATTGTTCATCCAACATTAAATGCAACATAAATGTATCCGTTTTCAATGTGATTTTCTTCAGGAGTAAATAGTTTAAGCCGTTGCAACAAAAGAGAATGGGGAAGCAGGGACAAGTGCCAGGCAACTTTAAAGTTGGATTAAATGATGTATTATACTTGAATCTGAATAACCTTATTAATTAGGAGAAATTATTATTACCATGTCAAGGTTATGCTCTGCGTTTTCATAAGAAGTGTACGCATTACTTCAGTAGGCAGGGGAGACAAGTCTTGATAATGAGGGACAGAGTGGTACAGAAAGTAGAGTGCCAACAAGGTACATGGAAGAGGAGAGAGTAGACCATAGTGGAACAGAGGATAGAAGAGAGGAAAGAAGAGGAGGAGATAACAGAAGAGGAAGTGAGGAAGGAAAGAGATGGAGGGGAGGGAAGAGAGAATAGATGGAGGGCAGCCCCGCTCAACAACATTCCCACCACAGCAAGATACATTTCCAGAGGAAACACTGAAGTATGGGCAGCATCCACATTTCCAATGATGAGTTGGTTTTGTCAACCAATGTTTAACTTCTATAAAAATAAGCAAGTTTTGAACTTACACATAATAGCATCCTTCAGTGGCATTGACCGGATGACAGTCTTCTGCCCCCTCCCGCACCAGTTCACTGGGTTGCAAAGTCCAGTGTGAAGACCTTCTCGAACACACACCACACGGTTTGCTTAACATTCTGTCCCCAGTTGAGGACAACTTTGAGGTCTGAAATGCAAACAAAGCATTAAAACTGCACATTCGTACTGTTAGGGGCTGTCATACTACTTTAACATTTTCGTTGAATCAGGTGTTTGAAGTAGGTGCGAAGCCTTTAAAAGTATTTCCACGGGACGCTCCAGTCATTTTATTATGTTAAACAACAAGTACCTGTAGAGTTTGGTGGGACACGTTGCTCACAGGTCTGAAAGCAAGGCCTTGGAGCTAGAAGAGACAAGGACAGTATAACAGGACTACAGGACTGTTGTTTTGTGTTACACTCATTCAACCTACTTCCAAGAGTGTTACTTTCTTCCATTTGACTTGAAGTTGTAGGTTGGACCTCCACTCCTGGCCTCCAACTCGCTGTTGGGGCACAAATAGAAGATATGAAAATAGTGGTCAAGCTGTGTCATGGTCCAGGTGCCATGCTCTGGGTTCCAAGCAGCCCTGGATAGTGGCATGTGTATGTTCACTGTGCGCACCTGTTTTCTGGTAGGTTAATCACCATGTCTATTTAAGTTAATTCCTTTCAGATGCTGGTCTGGCCTGTGATCTGGTCTGGAAGTTGGATCTGGATGGCTAGTGACTTAAAGAACAAACATCAAAATTAGTATAATGTTACTTCATATCTGACCCTGTTGACCTTTCTGTGTCACTTGCCACTACTAATGCCATTCTGGTGGTTTGTCTTTGCTCTCACAACCAATGAAGGAGTGGTTTTAAGAGGAGCCTCCTTGCCTTTCCTTTTTTTAGTGGAGAGGTTGAGATGTGTTGGAAGGAAGATGATCTTTCTCCTCCTGAGGCTGTTGAGGAGGATGATGACCAGAGTCTTTTTGATTTATATATGAAAGAACAAAAAAATAGTTGAAAATATTTTTTTACCAGATTATCTTAGTCAAGATATTTTACTAGACTAATTGTCTATTTGGATATATTTTGCTCACGTGATACTTTCCTACATCAAGCTAAAGTAATAAAATAAAAAACTAATATTTTCTCGCTTGATATGTTGTCGGCCTCTGGCATTCTTGCTCCTAGTCAGTGTTGAGGTCTGATGTCACACGTGACTTCTCTCACCGCTCTGCAATCTTGTGAAAATATTCTGTAACAGATGACAAGGACCATGCACAGTTAATGAAGGTAATAAAAATAATTATGTATGTGTAGTATTACAAATACATACATTCGAAAAAATAAATACGGCTGTACACAGAATATTACCTGTTTCAAAGAGTACTCGTGCTGGGTATTGCTTCCATCCTTTGGCTGGTTGTGGGGAGATCTGAACAAAGTGTTTAAAATTCGGGCTTTGTCAGCTTAAGGGGGCCACCATGCAAGACCATCGGAAAACCACTACTTTTCCTCTGTTCCTCAACACAGTGGGAGAGTAACTGTACATTTGGGTAAACATGTAAAGTCCTGTTAGCAAGATTAATACCAGCACTATTTTGGCTACGTCCGCAATTGCACAAAATCGCCTCATGTACCGCCTCAAGCCAAAATATCAGTTTTCCCTGTAAACGGAGTTTCTGAATATCTTCACCTTGAAACGAGTTTTTCAAAAGGTCCGTTTTCAGAGACCTAAAACGCAGTTTGCGTTTGGACGAAAGGCTAAAACGCTTAGAAAGCCCCAGTTTAAAAAAAATACCAGTGTACTTAGCTAGCTAGGTACACTGCGCACATTGTTGTAGTTCACATTAGATAGCAACACAATTTGCTTACCTACGCATATAACTAAGCTAGCTAACTTGATTTCGAGATAGAGTTTGTGTACTCACCTTATGTTCTATGAAAATTGTTTTGTAGGCAAAATATCTTGTCGCCGGATGAGGTCTGTATCGGACTTAGGTCAAGAAATAAATAGCCACGGAAAAGACTGCGCAGGATTGTACATAGTAAACACATAGAACCGCACATCGCAGACCCATTTCCTGGCCACACATTTCTTTCGATCGTTCACACGTACAGCCGACCTCCACTCGACGCTCTCAACCTCTTCCGATCTTATGCCAACATCGGCAAGACGTATGTGTGCTATCTGGGTATTTGTTTGTAACATTTTGACTCAAGTTTTGCGATCTTTTATACTACATCAAAATCTACACTTGCACAAATTCTACAATCAAATACTTCATGATCCGTAAATAGGAAACGCGGTCCACAAATGTAATTCAGAATCTTCAAACAAACACGTTTAAAATTCACAAACAAATACTTTACGATCTGTAAATATGAAACGCGATCCGCAATCGGAATTCACAATATGCAAACTATTTTCATCAGGTGAAGAGGTATTTGTGAGTGACATTTGAGTTTGTGGAACGTATGGCATTTGTGGATAGCCAACTGTGTTTGTGGATTGGCTCCTGTTTGTTTACAGAATTTTGACGCAAACATTCTGCATTAGATTTGCAAAAACGATTTGTACTTACAATCCAATGAGGCTAATAGGGTTATCTCTTTGCTAGCTTTCTTTACACCATCTTGGCCTGTGCTCCAGCCAATCAGG
Source organism: Esox masquinongy (assembly GCA_016801175.1). NCBI lineage: Eukaryota > Metazoa > Chordata > Actinopteri > Esociformes > Esocidae > Esox > Esox masquinongy. Next base: position 32,255 of record JACXGI010005132.1, on the reverse strand, counting down.
CACTTGCCTTTAGTCTACGTCAGATCTTGGTTCGAGAACTACGAAGTGTGATCTTTCCTAAAGTCCTGGTGAAAACCGCAACTATGCAGAAAACTGGTAAAACGTTTTTGGAAGAAATGGCTTGATATCTACTGTAACCAACTAGCTATTTGTACGCTTGACTCAGATAATTGTTTGTTTTGTGTCTGACTAAAACCGAGCGTTGTTTTGCTACACCATTAGCTAGTTAATCGGGTATAGGCTTCATTACTAGATAGTAGCGACACTGTAGAGTGTAGTGACCCTCAGCCGGATTTATTTATCCTTGTCAAAGTAGTTTGTTAGCTAACCAGCTATCCAGCCAGCCATCCTAAGCGTGTTTGACTTGTATTTGGTGCCAAACTGGAACATATGAGTCTACTGTCCTGTCAGTGAAAGTAATTATCATCATTTATATTTTTTCTCCAAATGTTACTGTGACAGAAATGAAAGGTAAAATGTAGCATGCTACCTCAATATCTTTAGAAGTAGCCCGGAAATTAATGGCCAGAGACAATAGAGAAAGAATGTACACATTGTTTTCCTAATCTTACCTTAGACTTCTTGATTATACACAGCATCAGCATATTTAGTGTGATGACAAAAGCTTTAGCTCATTTGAACCATTATACAGCGTGGTTTTATTAACCACATGCAGTCAAAATGTACATCATGGGTAGGATGAGCATGAAATATTAAAAAAGCTACAATTCTAAAATATAAATTATAAATATGACAAAAAACCACAGCATGTCAAGCACTTTCCTTATATGTTATCAATTAATATATGTTATTTATATATTATCATTTAAGCAAACATGGGCAAAACAAAACTAGATAATTACAAATTTATTCAGGCTTTTAATTTCACATGAAGTGATAAGGGGTACAAACAAAATTGACACAGACAAGAAAATAACTTGAATACTATATTTACAGTTTTATCAACATTCAGAGCACAAACAGCATACAAAGAGGTTATAGAAAATATATACAATAGTATAGGACAGATTTGTCATATGAAACTTATCACAGTATCAACAGGTAGTACGGAAAAAAGACAGAGCTGTGGTTTATCAGAGCATATTGCGGTGGCCCACGGGTGCAAAACACAACATTAGCGATGCAAACAAAAGTTAAAAACACAACAACATTAACACACAACACAACAACATTAAAAATATGAAACACAACAACATTAGCGATGCAAACAAAATTTGAAAACACTACAACATTAACACACAACACAACAACATTAAAAAAATGAAACACAACAACATTAGCGATCCAAACAAAAGTTGAAAATACTACAACATTAACACACAACACAACAACATTAAGAGAAATTAAACACACCACATTAGCGATGCAAACAAAAGTTGAAAACACAACAACATTTACAAAAATGAAACATTTATAAAAATGCTGCATTTCAGAAAACAATCAACTACTCACAACACAACAACATTGGCTCACACCACGGGGGTATTTCAGAAAGCAGGATTAACATACTCTGAGTTGAAACCACAATTGGGTTGACTAACTCTGAGCTGTGAAACTCAGTTGACGGTTTCAGAACAGGTGGTAACAATTAGTTCAGTCAACTCTGAGTTAAGTTAACCTTGAGTAAAGCACGTGCACGAGGAGATAAAAAGCCCTCATCAGTGGAACGCAGACAACGTGACTCACCATAGCAACAGGAGAAAAAGGTCTCAAACCCCATACTTCTACCCAGTGGAGTTAGATATATTAATGAATGCAACATGCAGAATATGAGTATACAGCGCCGGAAAAACTGAAGAGACGACTGCACCTTTTTATTTCCTTTCCAAAAAAGTCGAAAAGGAAGGTTTTGTGTGAGGAACAGAAGGGTTAAAATTAAGGGACCACTGCAAATTGAACACTTCTGTTCCTCACTCAAAACTTTCCTTTTCAACTTTTTTAGAGAGGAAAAAAAAGGTGCAGTGGTCTCTCAATTTTTTCCGGAGCTGTATATTCAAGAAAAAAGAAATACAGTAGCAGCAGCAAAAGAACGTCAGCTGGCGTGTCAGAAAACTGCTGACCGAGGGAATGTGTGAGCATTAATTGAAAAAAAGGAAAGTCACATCTCGAGTGTTCCACTCATTAAACATTTCTATAATGTGTTTCTGGGGGTATAATATCAAGTTCAGAGTTTATTCATCAAATGCACCGAATAACGCAGCGTCATTCTGAACTGTGACATTCTTGTGACATGGCACACATCTGCATAGTAAGATTTAAGAAATATATAAAGCAAAAATATAGCAATAATATACATAAAAATGTAAACTAGTTGCAATTGTAAGAGAGTAGGATGGGAAATATGAACAATATGGGTAGACGTATTAAATATTATAAATATAATATGAGTGTAATATGCCTATGAATGGTACATACAAAAGAATATTCTAATGTACATTACATAGAAAGACATCAGAGCATTTGGAATGTTCGTGTGTGATCAGTGTGATCATAGATCATTGTTGCTGGTTGAAGAGGCTTATGGCCTGAGGGAAAAAACTGTGAGTCTGGAAATGCGTGCCCCGATGCTCCGGTAGTGTCTACCAGACAGCAACGGCAGTATGAATAGACCATAGCCTTGGTGGCTGTAGTCTTTGATGATGTTCCGTGCTTTCCGAAAGCATTGTGTATGGTAGATGCTGGAGAGGAGGTGGCAGCTGATGACGCGCTCCGCAGACTTCACCACACTCTGGAGGGACTTGTGATCAGAGCAGCTGCCGTGCCAGGCAGTAATGCAGCCTGAGAGGATGCTCTCAATGATGCACCTGTAGAAGTTGGTGAGCGTTTTTACAGACATGCCAAACTTTAGGCTCCTCAGGAAGTATAGTTAATTTTGGGCAGTTTTCACTGCCAAGTTCGCTTGCCTGTGCCATGTGAGGTCATTCATTTATGCAGGTGCAACCCTATCTGCACATTAATGCTGTGGAAAGACTTCATATTCACATAATCTCCTTCATTTACTCAAGGAGCTGTGATAGAAGTATGAGTGCCATCTATGCAGCCAATCTATGGACACCCTAAAATATGGACTGATTAGTGCTTTAAGTCTCAAAGTTTCATACACTGATTACTGCTTAGACTGATACCTGCAATTCTGTGGAATTCATTTTTGATGAGTCTCGTGGGTCTGTGACTTGGGAACACTACAAAAGTGTACATAAAACATTTCAGTGCAAGAGTCGCATCTATGACAGCCCGACAGAGACGGTTGCCTTGGACATAATGCTCAGCATCACCGATGTTATACAGAAAACTGCAACACAAAGTATGTGTTCCGAACTGAGAGCACATCCATGATGTATCATAGGAACGATATGAGGGCTGAGAATATTGTTCAGATGAATGATCGCTTGTGCAGAAGAACGGTAATGCTCAAACAAATAATCATTAGGGAATGATAAAAAACATCCAAGCAGGGTCTGATCACTCCCGACTGAGATTTCTGCAGAGTATTCGTGCTTCAAGTGGCTCTTCGAGAAAAGGACACGTCCTGTCTGACACGTTCAGAGAGTACGTTTCAGTTTAAAGAGTAGAACAAACTCAGAGTTAGTTGGATAAAACCTGCTAGCGAGCAGGTTAGCTTCACGGAGTATGTTGCCGTAGTAACTGACTCAGAGTAACACTGAACTGGCTCTTTGAAACCGTAAACCCAGAGTTTCCCTCAACTCTGAGTCAACTAACTCTGAGTTTTCACTAAACCCGCTTTCTGAAATACCCCCCACAACAGCATCAGCACAGAACACAACAGCATTAGCCCAAAACACAGCAAAATTTGCAGAAACGCTGCATTTCAAGTTGCTCTAAACGGAAGTGCTCCAGACCACTAGGGGCAGTGCAAGGGGATGTTTTGGGGTTTTACCTTTGTCGAAAAAACAAGTGAAGTCACTCAACGTAAGATTATAATAAATTATAATTAAAAAAACTTACATTGGTGAATTTAAATCGCGTTCTTTTTGGTTGGGATTATTTCAAATAGGCCTTATGCACATTTGATAGATGAGAGCAACCCATCCAGGTACTTTACCTTCGTGTCATGCTCCCGCATGATGTGTATTGCTACAATAGTTTGCAATGAACGATTACATCTGTTGCTTAATTAAAATTTTTAAGATTCAATTCCCTATAATTTTCTTATCATGGCATTAAAGACACACTTTTAATTGGGATTATGACGATAATCATGACATAAAATCACTTCAGGGAAGTCAATTTTCAGAATTTTCTATGTCCTGCCTTTTCATTGCAGCATCAACTTCACTTCTTTGACTTTTAACATTATAACTGGTGACTTTAGCATCATTAACTAGCATGTGATGAAGTGTTTGCCACAGACATAAACGTGTTGACAGGACGGGTCCCATTGTTGACCATTCGCACCCTCTCTGCAGATGGCCTGAAGCCACAGATCTCTCCTTGTGCTGTCCTTTGCTTTTTTGGGAAGTAAAGAAAAGCGTATACTAGTTTTTTTTTATCTTGTTCAACTTGCAAAACACAACGCAGCAGCTTATAGGCATGGTACCAGTACTATTTACAATTTTGCACCGTTGCCTTCCACACATTTACAGCACATGGTCGAGTGGACGAGAGGAAAAGTTACGTATAGCTGCTCTTATCTATGACCGAAGTTCCACGCCCACTTCCTACCGGTGTGCCAGTTTCCGGTCCCACATATTACAAACCAGTAGAGATAATATTGCTGGCGCTATGTCCGGCTTTGTCGCTGGTATTTTACAAGGTGTCTCCAGGACTTGCCTAAACTTAACATTAATGATGTACATCGAATAGTTAAATCCGCCTCCGAGACTCCAGCTAGCAAGAAGGAAAACGGGTTCAAGATGTATATAGGAAACTACATAGACAACTATGAAGGTAGGTGCCAAGGCAATGACAGATTTGCAATCACACATTCAACTACTTAGCTACTCAGCGAATATAACATTTACGTTAGCTAGATCATGTTAATTATCTTACAGGGAATCTAGCTAAAAATGATTGTATTTGTGTTAGCCTGCAATATAATTATGCTAGCGAGCTATAATGCATAACAATAAGTTTTATTTCATATATTCTGCACAGTATCTAACAAATATACACTGATAGGGAAGGCTGCCTGTCACAGGTCCCTGAGGAAGAGCGTAAAGCCGCACAGCATGCAAGTAGGGAAAGATGATAGATACTGTAGATACTAGCAACATTGCTAAGAAAACTTTTTCTGTAGGACACTGTAATTCTGGTCAACATATGTAGGAGACAGTGTTTACATTTAATCTTATCATTAGATTATCGTATCACTCTCACGAGTATACGTAACTGAGGTTTGTTGAACAAGGAACAAAACCTTTAACCTGCTCCAGTTGTCTTTATGGCCTACCTTGAGGGCCTGAGTTGTGCACCTCATCAGTCCTAACCTGGATACATTGTGGTAAATTACGTTTGCTTTTCATTTCTGCACTTCATAACGTTTTTCTTCACTTCATAGATGTTAAAGCACTCTGTACCAGTCATAGTGGTTCGAAGCCACTGCCCCTGAGTTGCAGGAAGTGCTATGTGCAACCACCTGGTTGGTCAGCTTTACCAGACGGCACACTTCTCACTACTCAACACTCTTGCTGCACCACCTGTTCACAGCTGCACAGAGACAGAACAGCGTTGGCACAAGCCAAGAACACTTGTGAGTCTTTACAGTTCCCAAAAACAATGCACATACATTAGTTATCCTATGTAATAGTAAGTCTGTTGTAAAAGATTATTACTCCTTGTTCTTTAGGGTGTGAATCCTGGTCCGGTTGATAGCATGGCGGTTCGGAAACCAACTAACTTCTGTGCTGATGGAATAAGGTAAGGTTAGAGGCACCTCAAATGAATGTTTTAGAAATGTGATATTTGGAGTTCGTAAATCTGTATGTTATAATCCATGTTATTTGATGTTCACTGAGCTTTTACACCTTTAAGCCATCAATTATGTAAAAAAAAGCTTAAAATATTTTGCAGGAGTTCGCTCTACAAAGCTCTCCACAGACAAATGCCTGACATTGACCTTCTCCACGTCTCAGAAACATATGCTAGCTTTACTCCACTTACTGTCCCTCATGTGACAACCGTGGACCTGCCAGCCAACGTTCCCCTGGTTTAGTCTACCTTTGGGCCAGTGCAAGCTGGCAGTGTACTGTCTTATCAACCTCCACAGCCAAAAACCCATGAAATTATGAAGATACCTGATGCCCCTTCTACACCACCACTTCCATTAGATTGCTGCAGGCTTCAGTCTTCTCTGTGTCTATGTCCTTACTCATCAAGAGCAGCTCCACGACAAAGCCACGACACCATGACAAAATCCAGGCTGGTGCAAGGGAGCAGAGCAGCAGCACCAAATGGCATCAGCTTAGGAAAAGGAGAATAACATCCTCACGTGTCCCAGAGGTTTGCCACGTACCAGGGGAGACATCCACTGACCACCTAGCGGAACGGATGTTCAAGGGATCTGGTATGCAGACCATGGAGATGAAAAGGGGGCTGCACATTGAAAAATGGTACTTCTTCCCATGTGGCTTTGTAGTCCACCCAGATGCCCCATGGTTAGGATCGCCTCCAGATGGCATCATAAGTGTGAGGTCCCACTTCGGTTTCTTGGAGGCTAAGTGGCCAAGTTTAAAAAGTTATGTGGACTGGCCTTACCTGAAAATACAGAATGGAGAGCTGAAGTTGAAGAGAGCACATGCCTACTACTGGCAGGTGCAAGGTCAAATCTTTCTAACAGGTTGTAACTGGTGTGACTGTCATCTGTGCTCAGGAGGACATTCTTGTTGAGAGAATATATAAAGATCTTTAGGTTTCAAACACTATTAGAGAGAAGGTTGACCACTAATTTTTACCACTACTTGCAGAAAAGTCTGTCTCGCAACTGAATGTATCCCCCTTCTTGGGTGCTAGTTCAGTTGTTACAAATTAATATTAAGAATTAGTATTTGTTTGAAGTTGTTACATTTTAGCACCTGTAGAAACTCAGTTTTCAAAACAAGTAGTAGTGTTCCCATAAAGAAAAAACAAGTATGGATTGTATGAAGAATACATTTTAATGTGTACCATTTCAACAGTTCAACAAATAACAGTTCATATTTATTAATAAATGTATATCTTCGGTATTACATTGACATGCTGTAGAATCTTTCATTTTGTCTGTTCGGTGCATACTAAAACTAATTTGCTTATTAAGGGCAATACAAGATCTACACAAACAATTGATATGCATTGCAGTGTTACAAGTTATTGATACATTTCATCCACAAATTATACATTTCATATTTTGACATTTATGAAGTAACCTAGAGCCTATTGGTAGGCACAAAATCAGGTAATATCCAGTAAACATTTCATTACATGTAGCTATTACTTAATGCAGTTGGTTGTATTTAAAAAATAATGCATGGATCACCAAAGCATCTCCCAAACAATTGCTCCAAATCAGTGACCCACAGCAAAAACAAATATACATTTATACCGGCTTGGCCCATGCTCTGACCAAAGGTCCATTTTGATTGTTGACCAGCAACCACGACAACGCAAATAGTTGGTTGATGCTGCCTGAGACGGTCAGAGGGATGACTGTGTCAAACAGCTTGTGCTCCTTTAATCTCTGAATCATTCTTTTGACATGCACCCTTAGCCTGGCAATGGATAGGGTCTCCCTAACCGCATGCGCTGGCATCTGTGTGCGCCTTGGCAGAAAAGCTGGCCGACAGATCTTGCATGGAACAAGATCATCCACGAGGTAGCCCTCATCCGCCATAAAGGCCATGATCAGGGATACGTAAGGAAAGAATTCCTGGCTGCCTAACAATCTCCTTGTCACTCACAGAACCAGCACACAAAGAGGATACAAAAGTGACAGCTCCATGTGGTGACATTCCCAACATGCTCTTGAAGGTACAGTGCGACTTGTAAGAAGAAAACCCCTCACTCTGCAGGAGTAGGGAAGATGTCTGGCAGAGTTCAGTGCAGTTGATCACAACCTTGTTGTCTGGATAATCATTGAACTCGGGTGGCATGTTGGCTTTGATTTTATCCTTGGGGATCCATATCCATACTGACCCAAGCAGGAAGTTGAGGAAGTTGGCCCAAGAGATGCTTATCTGTTTCTCTGTTGACTGGTGGATGTTTAAAAAATGGCCCAAATCCTTCTGTTTCAGACCCAGCGAACAAGAAAAACTCATTGACTGGTGGGAGTGACTAAACAAAAAGAAAACCGTTTTAGTACAATATATTCCCCACGCATTGGGTTAGGTCCAGAACACAAATAAAGTGAAGAATATTAGATTTTAACACAAGGAAAAATAACAGTATGATAAATATTCCATATAAAGTACTGTATTCAATGGAGTTGTCACTTACTGCTTTTCATCAAGGAACACTTATATCGGACGTGTTTGCACTGGTGACTCTTAACTTAGTGTCTGCTGACCTCAATCAAATCCCAGAATGCCACCAGGAAGGTGTAGATTGCAAATCTACAGAATGAAACAGACCGGGAATATTTGCTTTAAGGAAGACCAAATAGCTTTGGATGACATGGAGCTGTCTGCTTGCTTGAACTTCACTCATTACTATGATTGCCCATCTTCTATAGGTCTCAAAAAGCACTAGGCTTGACCTAGCTAATGTTGCAGCCTGTATTAGTCTTAGCATCCTGATTCTTTCAGATATTTGTTATACATTTCTTGTTTTACTGCAACTCAGTTTTTTAAAACAGTTTCAACACTGCGGTACACACCTAGTGCTAAGACAATATTCATTCAATAGGCTTACTTTTGGTAAGATTTGGTGTCCTAGTTTTGAACAACACAGTAGGAGATACAGGAGGACTTTGGGATTGCTGGATAGTAAACAATTACTGTACCTTGTGTAAAAAACCTACAGTAGTAAACCACTGTACACGAAAGTGGTGTTGTGTTGTCAGGTTTTCCAGCTTAGTTTGAAGCTCCTGAATTTCTCTTGCTTGCTCCTGGTTTGCCATTATTAAGGCCATATCCAGGGCTGCGGGATCAGGGCCTGCACAGTGATCATGCGTCCAGATTGGATCAGAAACCGCACAGTCCATGGTTGTTAGCGAACATTTCTCGCCGTGTTCGTCTTCCTCTGTAGGGGCAGGGGGTTTCGGTCGCCTTTCACAAACACCAGGTCTGTTTTGAATATGACTATTCCATGCGAAAACGGTAGAAACCACACTTTTTTAGTACCACCGTCCTCCAACTTTCCCCTCAGCGAAGTCACTGGCAATGAAATGTGTATTGCACATCTTTGTGACATGTTAATGTCACGATGTACTGGCACCAACCACCTTTTTCTGACCTCTTCATTGATCGGGAATCAATGTTCATTACCACCTCCTTCGCGGGGCAGAAATGTAAACTTGCTCATTGCAAAAAAAAAGTAGTCTGATAATTGTTCACGATAGCTAGCTAATAATGAAAACAATAATGTAAAAGCGCCCGAAGTCAGTCCCCCGGTATGAAGTGAAATGTATATTTTGTTGAAAACCCAACTAATTCCACTTGGCACTGCCCCTAGTGGTCTGGAGCACTTCCATTGTGAGTAACTTGAAATGCAGCGTTTCTGCAAATGTTGCTGTGTTTTGGGCTGATGCTGTTGTGGTGTGAGCCAATGTTGTTGTGTTGTGAGTTAATGCTGTTGTGTTGTCACTTAATGTTGTGTTGTGAGTAGTTGATTGTTTTCTGAAATGCAGCGTTTTTATAAATGTTTCATTTTAGTTAATGTTGTTGTGTTTTCAACTTTTGTTTGCATCGCTAATGTTGTTGTGTTGTGCACCTGTGGGCCACCGTAGCATATACCTTAGTATGCCTATACTTTGCAGAGTGCCTAACAACAGCCCTTAACTGTGGTATATGTTGTATATGGCCTACTATAAACCCTGCGTACTGTAAATGTCATTAGGTTGTATTTTAAACAACGTAACCATATACAGTATCTCACAGAAGTGAGTACACCCCTCACATTTATGCAAATATTTGATTATATCTTTTCATGTGACAACACTGAGGAAATGACACTTTGCTACAATGTAAAGTAATGAGTGTACAGCTTGTATAACAGTGTAAATTTGCTGTCCCCTCAAAATAACTCAACACACAGCCATTAATGTCTAAACCGCTGGTAACAAAAAGTAGTACACCCCTAAGTGAAAATGTCCAAATTGGGCACAATTAGCCATTTTCCCTCCCCGGTGTCATGTGACTCGTTAGTGTTACAAGGTCTCAGGTGTGAATGGGGAGCCAAGACCCTGAAACTGAGATGGCCAAGACCATACAGCAGTTTAACAGGACAGGTTCCACTCAGAACAGGCCTCGCCATGGTCGACCAAAGAAGTTGAGTGCACGTGCTCTGCATCATATCCAGAGGTTGTCTTTGGGAAATAGACGTATGAGTGCTGCCAGCATTGCTGCAGAGGTTGAAGGGGTGGGGGTCAGCCTATCAGTGCTCATACCATACGCCGCACACTGCATCAAATTGATCTGCATGGCTGTCGTCCCAGAAGGAAGCCTCTTCTAAAGATGATGCACAAGAAAGCCCGCAAACAGTTTGCTGAAGACAAGCAGACTAAGGACATTACTGGAACCATGTCCTGTGGTCTGATGAGACCAAGATAAACTTATTTCGTTCAGATGGTGTCAAACGTGTGTGGCGGCAACCAGGTGAGGAGTACAAAGACAAGTGTGTCTTGCCTACAGTCAAGCATGGTGGTGGGAGTGTCATGGTCTGGGGCTGCATTAATGCTGCCGGCACTGGGGAGCTATAGTTCATTGAGGGAACCATGAATGCCAACATGTACTGTGACATACTGAAGCAGAGCATGATCCCCTCCCTTCGGAGACTGGGCCGCAGGGCAGTATTCCAACATGATAACAACCCCAAACACACCTCCAAGACGACCACTGCCTGCTAAAGAAGCTGAGGTTAAAGGTGATGGACTGGCCAAGCATGTCTCCAGACCTAAACCCTATTGAACATTTGTGGGGCATCCTCAAACAGAAGGTGGAGGAGCGCAAGGTCTCTAACATCCACCAGTTCCGTGATGTTGTCATGGAAGAGTGGAAGAGGACTCCAGTGGCAACCTGTGAAGCTCTGGTGAACTCCATGCCCAAGAGGGTTAAGGCAGTGCTGGAAAATAATGGTGGCCACACAAAATATTGACACTTTGGGCCCAATTTGGACATTTTCACTTAGGGGTGTACTCACTTTTGTTGCCAGCGGTTTAGACATTAATGGCTGTGTGTTGTGTTATTTT